>JAJSRW010001155.1:0-46483 GCA_022414725.1 Microglena sp. YARC | reverse complement strand
CTCGTGCGTCCTTTTCTTCGTCACTTTAATAAGTTTAAATCAATCCCTCCCGGCTAAACTATCCCCGATACCAAAATGTCGCACTTTCATTGAAAGATGATTACATTTAACGATGCCTCCCAGGGCGCCCTTCCAAATTTAATATCCCCTAGTTGAATAATGCGGGATCTAAATTAAAAGCAATTACACCTGCTATGTCATTCAGAGAAGATTAAAAAATTAATATGGAAAGGATAAATCGATTAAATAAACACAGACTATTAAATACAATGTCAAATTTAATTAATAGTATATTAGATCAGCATCTAACTCTTAGTGATCGATATGGATTTTCATTCGGCGTACGGCGCTCTGCAGACGACGCTTCACACCACACTTCTCCGGATTGTAATTAACGCGGCTCGGTTGAGCTGCTTCCCGAGACATCACATGCCATCGGCGTATACCCATATAGTGCTCAACAGTCAGATTACTCAAATAAGAACGGGATTAGTAGAAGGAGGGGACACAGACCCCTTAAGGATACAGTTGAACACCGCTCATGAAGGAATCCATGTTACCAGACATCTGGGTTCAAGAACCCATCCAACCTCTACCTCCCACAACGATACTCATGAGAACTCGCTCAACATTCTTCAAAATTTCCTAGACCAAAGCCCCCGGTCAAATAGCCGGTCTAACCGTCTCAGTACTGCTTGAAGTCTAAGCTACTCCGTCAGCTCGATATACATCGCAGGGGATGGTTCTTCTTCTTCACCTTGTTTGCTTGCAACTTTGTAAAGTTCTCTGCCCTCCGATGAACATTCTACAAACTCTCGGTGGGGTGGAACCGCTACAGACTAACGACGTAGAGCCGCCCCCCCGAGTTATTAACGAAGTTTCTCGCAGCGGTGAGAGGTGAGTGGTTTAGACAAAGGTTCAAGTTATGCCAATGCGCCGCAACAGATCCAACACCGCAATCAATCCGCCGCCAGCACTCTCTACTGCCATTTGCCCCATCACAGTGTAACTTGCATGTCGGTAGTCTGTTCTGTCATGCGTTGAATTTGAAAAAGCAAGTTGAATAAATCAGTACCGCAACACCAAGTAAACAAGCAAAGCCTCGCCTTTATAGTCGCAAAGCCCATTTTGAATATGTCTGAAAGCCAAAGTTTCAATATCCCATACTGCCCTTCCGCGCATAAATGCAAACTCCCTATGGTGATAGAGCAATCTTCCATCGCTCTCTCAACTCTATCCCATCTGGTATAAGATTGCTGTATCATGCAGAATGGTGCCGAGTGTTGGAAACCAGCTGCCTGTCGAAGATAGCTTGCCCCCGGCAGCACTCTATTCGGCGTACTGATCTAGGGTTGCGGGGGTTGCGGACTGGTACGACGCGGTGTTTTCAATCTGTCCGTTTTCCCCCTCCTGTCAATGTGAACCCAATCTAAGGACTGAAAGCAATGTCCAACACAATAGCTGAATCTACAAGCTCTCATCGTAGCACACGGAAACCATGTTGCACAATCACCATCAAGAACAGCCAAGAAGAAGTCGGGGTCGCCGCCTACATCTGACATTCAACACACTACTGCCTAAATATAAATTTACATATCACAAAGCGGCTCTCCGTCATTCTCCAAGATTTTACAAGTACACTCATAACCAATGATGCCAATCCATGAAATTAAAACATAACATGACAATCTACGTTATCTTTCTAAACAATCAAGTTGTTGCAATTGCAATTAGCAAATGTATTCAGAATCTCATTCTGCATACCGTTCGTTTCAAACTTGGCCTACCTCACGTGGAACCAAATGCTCTTGGTCTATTTTTCAACCAATTCAATATACTGCACAACGCTAACAATTTATTCGACTGAGAGCTGGCAACGACACCCATTCTGCACCATATCAACTCCCTCTCACACTCTCCTCCATCTGGCTCCGACCTCAGGGCGGCCCCGCCAAGGCCCCCCTACTTATGTTCCTGTATTGTCCCCCATAGATATTTCCCATCTCAGCTACCCTCCCCTACACTTGGCAAAAGGCCGCGCGTATCTCACTCCCACGATTTATCTTCTCGCAAGAAGCCTCGAATTTTCGAGAGCCGTCTAATAGATCAGTAGTGCTGTTCCATTTCTTCACGCACGGCAAGTCTTACGAGAACCCAGAGGTGTAACCGGGGTGTACACCCAAGTCCCTTTTCCTTGTGAAGTCACCCCTGCCGGCGCCCGCGGCTACTTCCCTCTTGCCATATGTTTCCACATTCCGAAATCTCGTAAACCGACCTGAAACCTATACGGACTCCGATCAAAGTCCTCGTGTCGTGGTACCCCCCTCCCAGATACCGAGAGCGAGCCTGGCGAACAGCTGACCCATCTCGGACTTGAAATTCCCTCCTCCGCAAACATCTCGATTCTTTGACAAGCCATAGCGCGATGAACAGGCAACCTTAGAGACTGCTCCTCGACGCATGCGGTCCCCTAAACGCTTTTCTGCCGACCGCCAAGCCGCTGGTATCCTCTGACCGCATGCAGTTACTTCAGTAAAGTTGCCGCACAGTCCTGCCTCCAGGTTCCATTAGTCGGCAGAGGAAAAGTTGAAGTAGTGGGACGCGGAAGCAAAGCGGGCTCTGCGGCAGATGGGGGGATAATAACTCACCGCAGCTGCCTGGGAAGCTCCAGATGCTTACGCAGCATACGTCAACCAGTCGATGTGGACCCATTTGAAGAAATCCGCTGCAGAGGAAAAGACCGAGGCTAAGTTGGCGGAGATAATTCAACAGAAATCTCCAACTGGGCCAGATTTAGCAGCAGCTGCTTGGAGGGAAAAGGAAAGAAAGGAAGAAGGAGATGATGCATTGTGAGTATTTGAACTAGATAACTCAGCATCGGGGTAGCATGTGGTAGCATGGAGTCCTGTATTTGTTTGATAGCTCATGGGTGGGGGTGGGGTGGGGGTGGGTGGCAGGGATACTTGGGTCTTACTTACTTTAGGCCCATGACATATCCGTACTCGTACAATAGCAATGATAGGTAAACAAGCGGACAGCGGACAAGCCTTGAAACTGTCTAATTGTTAGTGTGCTCCCTGAGTTTCTGTGGGTATTGCACGGGGCGGAGGGGGGGGGGCTTGGAAATTAACGAAGATTCTGCGTGGCAGCCCCAGAGTTGGCTGCAAAAATTGCAGAGCAACAACCACTCAAGGCGCATTTCTGACTCAGTTTAGCGTACCCATGCGTCGCCTATGCCACAGCGAACGTAGAAATGTGCGAACATATTCACAAAAATATAAAGTGATGAGGTCATTGAAATCGTGAAAAAGTCACCAAGTACAACTTACCTAAAGGATGTCTTGGCGGAAATGGGTGCATGATATCACAATGTTTTCTTTTTAGTCTATGCGTAGCAGCTTGTAGATAGCTCCTTTCACTCACCCCTGGCAAACCTACAAGCTAGCTATTGTGTCCGAAAGCATGGCACCGATGCAACATGCAACATATACGCAATTCAGTTGAATTATTTTGATTTGGGTTTTTCGAAGAAATTAGTACACACTATGGGAAACAGGCTTGGACGTTAAACGACGTAATTGACAATTAAAAGGGAGAGTTATAAGTGAAGCACGTTAAAAACAAGTTAGCTTAATAAGTATCAAACGTTATTCTTCCTACAGGACACCTCAAACGGTCGAACCCCTCGACCCCCAACCCTCGATAAGCGTTAACACAAGTTAACACAAGTTTAAACAAGCTATTTACATTATGTGTGCTCTTGCATTACGCTAGGGGCTTTGACGCGTCATTCGGCGATGCAGGTCCCAATGGAAAACAACAGGCAGCCTGGCTAGGATTTCCCCGTCAGGATCGCAGTCTGCAGACTTGAGACTCATCATCCGGCTCATCCCGACTTATCTTGCACGTAGTTCGTGTTTTATTCCTTTAATTTGAGAATCTGGCCCGCAAATTCTGAAAGGTTGGCGTGAGAACCGAGAATTCTGAGAACTGAAGCATCCACCAAATCCACCACCCAAATTCAAATCCACTTAATTCAATCATCCGCTGAATGGCTGTAAAAGGATCTTCCAGCATGGGTTCTTTGTTGCAAAGCAGAAAAAAGCTCATGAAACGTAATGTTTTGAACACATCTGGTGTGGACTCAGAGATTTAAAGTCTACGAGTGGGGAAAGCTCCGCTAATTCACATCACATATAATCCTTTGAGTCTAGGGATAGTTTAGGGAGACCTGCCCTTTGAGGCGAAATCCTTCTTCTAAAACAACAACAGTGGGCAATATGCACGAGACATACACGTAATCCTCCCCCATCTCCTTCAACCCTAGTCGCTGCAACTAACCTTCCTTTTGGAACCACTTGCAGGCAGATGCACCAACACCGCTATGGCTGCCCAGGAGGGCTCCATCATGTCTTCCATAAGTGACATTATCAAATCTTCCATGAACACCTTGGAGCAGGAGATTCAAGAGAATAATGCATTACTGCTTGGGGAAGTGGTTTCCTTGAAGCAACAGAAACAACAACAACAACAGCAAGCAGCTGAAGCCGCAGCCAAGCTTCAAGCACAGTTGGCATCTCTGCAAGAACAGGCAGCCGCAGACGCAGCTGAATGTAAAAGGTGGTCAGAAGAACAGGAAATGCAGCAGGCAGCAGCTGAAAAGGTAAGTAGAACTTCAAAAACACCGAAGCTCTGCTCACATACATACATCTATATATATGTAAAAATACAGGGATATCGCTATTTGACGGCCCTGACCGGCATATCGGTCGCCGTGTCCACCACACGGCGGACCACACGCGGCCAGCGGCCCGGCCAGCTTCCGGCCAGCTCCGATTTCGTCGTGAATTCCGAAACACCCCTGTGCAAGGTACTCCTGACTTCAAACAAATGGCGCTTAGGCTCTTTGTCTACAAGCTGTTGCTTCTTCAGGCCACCATGATGCCGCACCAGCAACCAATTTTATTTGCCAGAAGAGCAAGCGAACACTGGCCACTCAGCGAGCAAGGTGAGCTGGAGAAGGACGAGGACATGGGCCATGTAAACCAGCGTCGCCGTTTATCCGACTTGACTGTTTGACTACCTGAGGCCTTGACACACTCTTCTCTTTCCCCCCCCTTCCCACCACCACCCAGCCAAAAAATGACCATATTATCCCCTACCATTCCTTGATCTCTCCCTGCCCCTACCCACCCACACCCACACAAACACAGCCATTCCCACGCAGAGTGGGCCACCCTCGACCCCTCCCCGAGAACCTGCGAACGCTTGCATAGCTATCGACCCCGCAGAGAAAACCATGCCTGCGCGATTGCGAAGGTACATACATGAACCTTGTTCTTTGCACTCATTTGCCTTTGGCTCACCTGGTGACCTGGCAATGGTTGTAGCATGCACGATGCCTTCGGCTCACCTGGTGACCTGGCAATGGTTGTAGCATGCATGATGCCTTCGCTCACCTGGTAACCTGGCAATGGTCGTAGCATGCACGATGCCTTCGGCTCATCTGGTGACTTGGCAATGGTTGTAGCATGCACAATGCCTTCGGCTCACCTGGTGACTTGGCAATGGTTGTAGCATGCACGATGCCTTCGGCTCACCTGGTGACCTGGCAATGGTTGTAGCAGGCATGATGCCTTCGGCTCATCTGGTGACCTGGCAATGGTCGTAGCATGCACGATGCTTCGGCCTCATCTGGTGACTTGGCAATGGTTGTAGGCATGCACAATGCCTTCGGCTCACCTAGTGACTTGGCAATGGTTGTAGCATGCACGATGCCTTCGGCTTACCTGGTGACCTGGCAATGGTTGTAGCATTAGGGCGTACCAGGATTACCCGTATGGTTACGCTTTAACCAACCCATCGACGTTTCTGGGCGAATTTCATCTTCCATACCGCACCATTTCTGCCAAACCTAGGCTGAGCGTGTCTCTACCCTCTCAGTTTTCTTCATGTCTAAGGCCAGGCACGGTGGTCGAGTGAGATCGGCACTAGGGCCGGCCCCGTTGGTGATCTATAACCGGGATGCGACGTTTTAAATGGTCAAGTCATCGGACCAACTTTGAAAGGTTGGTTTGGGTAGCCACATGGCATACTTGGGGGGTGCATTGAGTACACACAAATGTGGGCGGGGAGGTCTGGATATGCCTCATGGACACCATGCGTAATTATAATCTTGGTATGCCCAAATAGGGCTGCTTAGGTAGGGTAATCTGGCACATACTAGCAAGTGTGTGGCCCAGGGCACACATCTAGCAGCTCTACTATCATGTATGTGTACTCCATGCATGCCCCAAACATGCATGTGGCTACCCGAAAACAAAGCTTGCAACTTGGTCCGTTCACTTTCATTTTTTTAAGCTATAGTCTAGTGGCGTGTGTGCAATGTCAATAGCCTATTTACATTCCATTTGGGGCATGGGGAGAGAAGGCTCAGCTTACAGAAGGATGGACATGCAACACAACATTAAATTACTTGTAAAAGGTCCTAACTGCAAACCATATCCAATGGGATGTATCCTTCTTCACATAGGACATACAAAATTAAATAGAAATACGGGTAATCCTGGTTCCAGCCTAAGAGATGGACTACCCATGCCCTTGAAGGTATGGTATTATTGTATTGTATTACACAAATCTTGTCAATCTTGTTGACTGTCACTTTCAAAGAACATACCAACATGTACTTGGAGTGTTGCAGAATGGCAGTCTTCCTTATTGGGTCATTGGTGGAGATGGGAGGCAACTTTCAAAGGGAGGGATCATGAACATGGATAGTGTCTTTTAACACATAGTTATCAATATTCTCATAAAATCCCAACTCTTATATTTATTGACAAGGTTGTGCATGCCATGCAGTTGGGACTCAAGGGTAACTATTTTCATCCCAAACAACAACAAGTCCTTGCTCATCATGCCACTTATGGCATGCCCATTCATCTCAGTATTCTATGTGATACTAGAGCCACACTAGACCTAGACCCCAACATCTGAAAGCAGGCATACTTAGTGGTGGGAGCACCACTTTCCATCCTCACTGTGCACCAATTTCAACCTCTCTTGGAATCCAGCATGAAGAGCATTGATAGACTTGAGCTCAATGCTGGCCCATGCAGCCTCCATCAGTTTCCTCCAGTTAGGTCCACTCTTAGCATTCTTCCTACGCATCTTGCCTTGGAGGATGCCCCATACATTCTCAATGATGTTCAAGTCCCAGGATTGTGCTGGGTAATCCTTAACCACCTTCACACCCATCTTATCCAAGGCAGGCCTGCTGTCCTGCTGTGGTTGGGGGTGTTTGTGGGTTAGGGTTTGTGGTTTTGGGGTTAAGCTAGGTGGGTTAGGTTGGTGGGGCTTGGTTTGGTGGGTGTGTTTTTTTGGGTTGGGGTTGGTGGGTATTGGTGGAGTTGGGCGCTATTTATTGCGGGTTTGTGTTGGATGGTGGTGTGGTGGGATGGTTTGTCCCATGTGATCCTTGTTAGTGACATTCAAAGTTATGACCAGGTAGCGGTCTTTGGTTGCTTGGAAAATAATGACAATTCTTCAGCCACCCCCCCTTTCTCTCTCACCCACTCACTCACTCATTCCTTTTATCGGTTTTTTCTGTGGGTGGGTGTTTTGTTTTTCTTTTGATTAGGATTCAAGTTGTGCGCCACTCTTCTGAAGTAAGCAGGCAGGCAACCCAATCATGGGTAACTAGTCTGGGCCTATCTGAATGTTCCATTTCATCAAGCAAGGCTGACAGCATGCCTACATACATGTGCGCCGTCGGTATGGTATCAACACACACATGGTAGCACACAGTCTGTTGTTTTGCATGTCTAAACATGCACCGCTTGCACAACGGACTTACTTGCATTGTTCCTACCTCACAGGATGGGAGTACACCCTGCACTGGGCCGCATACAGGGGTCAACTTGACTGCCTACTTGCTTTGATGAAAAGCGGTGCCGCGGTGGACGTCGCAACCAAAGTGAGTGTGACTGTATGGTAGTTGCACCACTACTGTGTCTGGGGTGTAACACGAAAATGGCCTTATGCCCTTCTTGGAATTGTTGATAAACTGTGTTTTTGCATACATGAAGCGCTTTACACCGTTACCTCATGTTGCAACATGAAAACAAATTGATTGCTTGGCAAAACCCTGACTTGTTGTCTTGAAAGTTAGGTTGTGCGTATGGAGCGGGGAGTCAGTTTTGCTTGCAGCTTGTTCTGCATAAATTGCATTGTATGTTATTTTGGATGCGTGCGTATGTTTCACGGCTTTGCGATTATGCATCATTATGGACCCAGAGTTGTATGTTGTTTGGTTTGGTTGATGGATGATTGGGTTGTGGGGTAGTGGGCAGGTGTTGGGGGAATGAGGTAATATGTGTGGTGTGTTTTGGGATGTTACACAAAAAAGGGCCTTGTGTACCCTTGTATGGTGTGTGCTTTTGAATTTCCTGTTTGTGTTTGTGATTTATTTTTACGGGTACAGTCAGGTGGCAGTGTTTTTTAATACCTTGAGCGGTTTCAATACCTTTATGGGGGTGATACTTTGGGTTGGTGTTAGGCGACAGGTGGGTGCGAATTTTGGATGTGTGCGTATGTTTTACGGCTTCGCAATTATACACCTTTATAGACCTAGGGTCGGATGTGGTTTAGTTTGGTTGTTGTTGGTTGGGATGGCTTGACTTTGGTTGGATTGATGTTTGATTGGGCTGTGGGGTAGTGGACAGGCGTTAGGGGAATGGGGTAATATGTGTGGTGGGTTTTGAGGTGTTACACAAAGAGGGCCTTGTGTAACCTTGTATGGCGTTTGCGTTTGAATGTCTTGTGTGTGTTAGTGATTTTTTTCCGTACAAGTACAGTCTGGTGGCAGCGGTATTTGTGTTTTTGATACCTTGAGCAGTTGTGATACCTCCATGGAGGAGATACTTTGGGTTGGTGGTAGGCGACAGGTGGGTGGAGACAGGGTGGTGGTGGTGGTGGTGGTGGTGGGGTGGTGGGGAGGCGTGGGCGTGGGGTGATTGTGGGTTGATGGGTGTTGGTTTGAGTGGGGCACTATTGATTGTGGGTTTCGGTTGTTCAAGTGGTGGGATGGTAATGTCCATGTGAATCCTTGTTAGTGACATTCAAAGTGATGACCTGGTAGCGGTCTTTGGTTGATTGGCAAATGATGACAACCCTTCAGCAACTTCACTCCCTCCCTCATCTTTTTACTATATCAGTAGCTCCATGTGTGAGTGTTCTTGCTTTCACCATGGAGTGTGATTCAAGTCGTGCGCCACTCTTCTGAAGTAAGCGGGCAGGCAATCCAAACATGGGTAACTATTTTGGGCCTATCCGAATGTGTAAATTCATCAACCAAAGCCGACAAGTACGCCTTTCGTATGGCATCAGCACACCCATCTTTTGTTTGCATGTCAAACCATTACCTGCCTAGACAACCTATGCATTCTAGACACTTATATTGTTTCAACCTCGCAGTATGGAAGTACACCCCTGCACAGGGCTGCACAAGAAGGTCACCTTGACTGCCTACGTGCTTTGTTGGAAGGTGGAGCCGTGGCGGACGTCACAAACGCTGTAAGAATGACTGTATGGTAGTTGCACAACTACCATGTATGGAGTGTAACACGAAACTGCATGGGTGGAAGGTGGGAGTGGGGATGTAAGTTTGGGTGGGTTAGCAGGGGTGGGAGGGGGCATGTAAGTTGGAGTGGGTCTGTTGGGGTGGGGGTGCGGGTTAGGAGGTATGGATTGGTTGGTTGGTGGGTCGATGGGTTGATGAGTTGGAGGATGTGGGTGTGGGGGTGTAAGTCAGGTTGTGTTTGTGGGTGTGGAATGGTGGTGGGTTGGTGGGGGTGGGTCCATGCCTCCGTGGGGTTGGGTTGGGTTGATGGGCATGGGTGTGGGGACGAATGCCAGATTGCCAGGGTGTGTTTGTGGTGGGGTGGGTTTGTGGTAGTTGGGTTGTTGGTGGGGGGCCAGTGGTGGTGGTGGTGGTTGGGGTAGGGATTGGGTTGGTAGGGGTGGGGATAGGCGGGGATGGGGGTGGGGGGCGGGGTGTAGGTTGGGGTGGGTAGGTGGGCATGGCCACCCATGGAGGTGGGGGGTCTTAAGTTGAGGGGGTTGATGGTGGTGGTGTCTGTGTGTGTAGGGAGGGTGTGGTGTGTGTGTGTGTGTGTGTGGGGGGGGGTGTTTGTAGGGATGGGTATGTAAGTCTGGGTGTGTTGGTGGGGGTGGGTTTTGGTTGGTGGGGATAGAGTTGGGGATGGGGGTGGAAGTCTGTTTTATTCAAGTCTGGGTGGGGTTGGAGGGGGATTTTGGTTGTGGGGGTTATAGGGTTTTTTAAGGTTTAGGGGAGGGTTCGTGGGGGTGGGTGAATGGGGGTGATCTAGTGGGGGTGAGGGTAATTTGTTTGGTTGGGGTGGTGTAAGTGCGGCGGGTTGGTGAGGGTGGGGGTGTTAAGGAGGGTGGATTTGGGTTGGTGGGGGTGGGAGTTGGTTGGTATTGGTGGGGGTGTGTTGGTTGGTTGGTGGGGGGTGGTTGTGGTGGTTGTGGTGGTGGTGGTGATGCTGGGGGATGTAAGTGGGGTGTCAGTAGGGGATGTTTGGATGGGGAGGAAGTGTAAGTAGGGGCAGGTTGGTGGTGGTGAGGTTGGGTTTCTGGGGTCAGGTGTGGTGGAGCTTTTGGCGTTAGGGGTGTTGGTGGGCTTTGGTCTGTGGCTTTGGGTTGATGGGGATGTTTTGTGGGTTTAGGGGAGTATGTGTGGCGTTAGGGGTGTTTGTGGGTTAGGGAATTGTGGTTGGGTTGGGCTGGGTTGGGTTGGTGGGGCGCTATTGATTGTGTGTTGGATTGTATTGTGGATGGTATGTCCCATGCAATCCTTGCAAGTGACTTTGTAAGTGATGTCCTGATAGCGCTCTTTGGTTGCTTGGAAAATGATTGCACTCCTTCAGCAACCTCCCTCCCTCTCTTCCTTCCTCCCGCACTCATTCGCGTCATCAGTATTTCAATGGCTTAGGTTGGTGTTTCTGTTTTTGCTTTTGAGTAGGATTCAAGTCCTGCGCCACTCTTCTGAAGTAAGCAGGCAGGCAACACAATCATGGGTAACCTGTTAGGTCCTATCTGAATGTTCCATTTCATCAAGCAAGGCTGACAGCATGCCTACATACATGTGCACTGTAGGTATGGTATCAGCTCACCCATGGTAGCACATGGTCTGGTGTTTTGCATGTCTAAACATGCAACGCTTGCACAACCTATGATTTCTAGACACTTGCATTGTTCCTACCTCGCAGAGTGGGAGGACGCCCCTGCACGGGGCCGCACACAAAGGTCAGATTGACTGCCTACGAGCTTTGTTGGAAGGGGGAGCTGATATGGATGTCAAGGACAGCGTTAGAATGAGTGTATGGTTGTTGTACTACTACTGACTGACATGAAAAAGGCGTTATGCCCCCCTTGAAACTATCAAAAACTGTGTTCATGTATGCATGAAGCGCTTCACACCGTTACCCTGATGTTGCAATATGAAAAATGATTGCTTGCTTGGCATGCCCTGATTTGTGTCTTGAAAGTTAGGTAGTGTGGATGGAGTGAGGAGTCAGCTTGCTAGTAGCATGTTCTGCAGACATTGCATTGTATGGAATTGTGGATGCTTGTCATTGTTTCAGAGCTTTGTAGTTATACCAATTTAGAGTTCCCGTGTTGGGCGTGGTTTGGTTTGTTTGGTGTTGGTTGGGTTGGCAGGTGATTGGGTAGTGTGTGTGTGTGGGGGTGGGGGGGTGGTGGGGTGGGGGGGTGGGGGGGGGGTAAGTTTTGTGGTGTGTGTCCAGGGTGTTACATTAAGAGGGCATTATGTCCCCTTGTATTGTGTGTGGGTTTGAATGTCCTGTTTCGGGTTTTCATTTGTAATTTGTAAGTGCGATAACCTCAGTTGGTAGTGGTGATTGTGTTTGTAATACCTAGAGTCATGTAATGTATGTAGTGCGCCTTAGGTGTCATCAACACATCCATATCTTGTTCTGCATGTCTAAGCATTCATCGCTTGCACTACCTTTGATTTCAAGACACTTGCATTGTTCCTACCTCGCAGTATGGGAGTACACCCCTGCACAGGGCTGCACAAGAAGGTCAACTTGACTGCCAAGGTGCTTTGTTGGAAGGCGGAGCTGATGTGGACGTCAAGGATAAAGTAAGAATGACTGTATGGTAGTTGCACCACTACTGTGTCTGGGGTGTAACACGAGCAGGGCCTTATGCCCCCTTGAAACTATAAATAAACTGTGCGCATGCATGCATGAAGCGCTTCACACCGTTACCCTGGGGTTGCAAAATGAACACAATGTTGTATTGCTTGGCACATGGGGTGGGGGTTGGAGTTGAAGTGGGGCTGGGTTGGTGGAGTTGGGTTTGGAGGTGTAAGCCGGGGTGGGTTGGTAGGAAAGTCTACCCATCAGGGTGGGGATGTAAGTCGGAGTGTGTTGGTGGTGGGGGTTGGTCGTTTGGGTGGGGTCGTTGGTGGTGGAAGCAGATTAAATGAGAACTGGTTTGGTGGTGGTGGGGTTTGGTGGGAAGGGTGGGTTGGTGATGATGGTGGTGAGGGTTCAGGTTTAAGCCGGTGTGGGGGTGGGGGTGTACGTTGGGGTGGGTATCTTGGTGGGGTTTGGGGTGGGGGTGGAAGTGGGGGCGTGGTGGGATGGTATGTCCCATGTGATCCTTGTTAGTGACATTCAAAGTAATGACCAGGTAGCGGTTTTTGGTTTATTGGAAAATGATGACAATCTTTCAGCAACCTACTCCCTCCCTCCCTCCCTCATTCATTTTATCAGTATTTCCATGAGTGAGTGTTTTTGTTTTAGTTTTTGCTTTTGAGTATGATTCAAGTCGTGCGCCACTCTTCTGAAGTAAGCAGGCAGGCAACCCAATCATGGGTAACTAGTATGGGCCTATCCGAATGTCCCATTTCATCAAGCAATGCTGACAGCATGCCTACATACATGTGTGTCGTGGGTATGGTATCAGCACAGCCATGGTAGCACACAGTCTGTTGTTCTGCATGTCTGAACATGCACCGCTTGCACAACATATGATGTCCAGTCACTTGCATTGTTCCCACCTCGCAGGATGAAAGGACACCCTTGCAAGGGGCCGCACACGAAGGTCACCATGAGTGTGTCCGTGCTTTGCTGGAAGGCGGAGCTTATATGGATGTCAAGGATAAAGTATGAATGACCGTATGGTAGTTGCACCACTACTGTGTCTGGGGTGTAACATGGGCAGGGCCTTATGCCCCCCTTGACACTATAAAGAAACTGTGTTCATGCATTCATGAAGCGCTTCACACCGTTACCCTTATGTTGCAACATGAATACAATTATTGATTACTTGGCTTTTCTTGGTTAGGGTTAATATTTGTGGGGTGTGTCCAGGGTGTTACACAAAGAGGGTATTATGCCCCTTAGACAGTGTGTGGGTTTGAATTTCCTGTTTGGTTTTGTGATTTCTTTCAAGTGCGATAACCTCAGGTGATTTTGGGTTTGGGTTGGTAGAGTGGTGGGATGGTATGTCCCATGTGATCCTTGTTAGTGACATTCAAAGTGATGACCTGGTAGCGGCCTTTGGTTGATTGGCTAATGATGACAATCCTCCCGCAACCTCCCACTCTCCCTCATCCATTCACCTTATCAGTATTTTAATGTGCAAGTTGTTTTTTAGTAGGATTCAAGTTGTGCGCAACTCTGAAGTAAGCGGGCAGGCAATCCAAACATGGGTAACTTGTCTGGGCCTACCTGGATGTCCCATTTCATCAACCAAAGCTGACAGTATGCCTACCGACAAGTGCGCCTTAGGTATGGCATCAACCCACCCATCTGTTGAATTGTATGTCTAAACATTCACTGCTTAGACAACCTATGCTTTCTAGACTCTTGTATTGTTCCTACCTCGCAGTATGGGAGTACACCCCTGCACTGGGCCGCACAAGGAGGTCACCTTGAGTGTGTACGCGCTTTAATGGTAGGCGGAGCCGCGGTGGACATCACGAGCATAGTGAGTATGACTGAATGGTAGTTGAACCACTACTGTGTCTGGGGTGTAACACAAAAAGGGCCCTGTATATGACCCCCTTTAAACTATCAAGAAACTGTGTTTGTGTATATGTGAAGCGCTTCACACCGCTACCCTCATGTTGCAACATGAAAGCAATGATTGATTGCTTGGTACATGGGGTGGGGGGTGGAGTTGAAGTAGGGCTGGATTGGTTGAGTTTGGTTTGGGGGTTTAGCCGGGATGGGTTGGTGGGGATGGCCGCCCTTGGGGGTGGGGGTGTAAGTCGGAGTGGCTAGGTGGTGGGATTGGTCGGTGGTTGCGGGGTTGTTGTTGTTGGTGGTGGTTAGACTGGGAACGGTGTTGGTGGTGGGGGTGGGAGTGGGGATGTATGTTGGGCTGGTTTAGCGGGGTGGGGTGGGAGTGGGGGTGTAAATTGGAGTGGGTTTGTTGGGGTGGGGGTGCGGGTTGGGAGGTATGGATTGGTTGGTTGGTGGGTTGATGAGTTGAAGGATGTGGGTGTGGGGGTGTAAGTCAGGGAGTGTTTGTAGGGTTGGGATGGTGGTGGGTAAGTGGGGGTGGATTGGGTTGATGGGCATGGGTCGGGGGTATGTCAGGGTGGGTTTGTGGTGGTGGGGGTTGGCGGTTGGGGGGCTGGTGGTGGCGGTGGTGGTTGGGGTGGGGATTGGGTTGGTGGGGGTGGGAATGGGGGTGGGGGTTGGGGTGTATGCTAGGGTGGGTGGGTGGGCATGGCCACCCATGGAGGTGGGGGGTCTTACGTTGAGGGGGGGATGGTTGCGGTGTGTGTGTTTGTGTGTGTGTGTGGTGGGGGGGGTAGGTTGGTGGGTGGTGGGTGGGGGTGGAAGTTAGTGTGAGCTTGTGTTTGTAGTGATGCGGGTTTAAGTCTGGGTGGGTTTGTGGGGGTGGAGATGGGATTTGGTTAGTTGGGATAGAGTTGGGAATGGGTGTGTAAGTAGCCTGGGTGGGTTTGTGGGGGTGAAGGTGAGTTTTTGGGGCGGATTAGTTTGTGGGGTTGGGGGGGGATTTTGTTGGTGGGGGTTATAGGGGGTTTTAGGTGTAGGGAGGGTTTGTGTGGGTGGGTTAGTGGGAGTGATCTGGTGGGGTTGGGGGTAATATGGTTAGGGTGGGGTGGTGTAAGTGGCTGTGGGTTGGTGGGGGTGGGGGTGTTAAGGGAGGGTGGGTTTGGGTTGGTGGGGTCGGGGGTGTTGAGTGAGGTGGATTTGGTAGGTGGGGGTAGGAGTCGGTTGGTATTGGTAAGGGAGTTGGTTGGTGGGGGTTGGGGTTGGCGGTTGTGGTGGTGGTGGTGATGCTGGGGGGGATGTAAGTGGGGTGTCAGTGGGGGTTGTTTAGATGGGGTGGAAGTGTAAGTAGGGGCTTGGTGTTGTTTGTGGGGATGGGTTGGAAGGGTCAGGTGTGGGGTGCTTCTGGCGTTAGGGGTGTTGGTGTCTTTGGGTTGGTGGAGATGGTTTGTTGGTAATGGGGTGTTTGTGGCGCTAAGGGTGTTTGTGGGTTAATTTGTGGTTGTGTTGGGCTGGGTTGGGTTGGAGGGAAGCTATTGATTGTGGGTTGGATGGTATTGTGGATGGTATGTCCCATGCAATCCTGATTAGTTACATCCTAAGTGATAACCTGGTAGCGGTATTTGGTTGCTTGGCAAATGATGACAATCCTTCAGCAACCTCCCTCCCTCCCTCCCTCATCCATTCACATTATAAGAATTTCAATGTGCTTTTTTTCTTCTTCTTCTTTGAAGTAGTATCAAGTTGTGCGCCACTCTTCTGAAGTAAGCAGGCAGGCAACCCAATCATGGGTACCTAGTCTGGGCCTATCTGAATTTTCTATTTCATCAAGCAAGGCTGACAGCATGCCTACATACATGTGCGCCTTCGGAATGGTGTCAACACACCCATGGTAGCACGCAGTCTGTTGTTTTGCATGTCTAAACATGCACCGCTTGCACAACGGACACACTTGCATTGTTTCTACCTCGCAGGATGGGAGTACACCCTTGTACTGGGCCGCATGCAGGGGTCAACTTGACTGCCTACTTGCTTTGATGAAAGGCGGAGCCGCGGTGGACATCGCAACCATAGTGAGTATGACTGTTTGGTAGTCGCACCACTACTGTGTCTGGGGTGTAACACGAAAATGGCCTTATGCCCTTCTTGGAATTGTTGATAAACTGTGTTTTTGCATACATGAAGCGCTTTACACCGTTACCCTCATGTTGCAACATGAAAACAATGATTGATTGCTTGGCAAACCCTGACTTGTGTCTTGAAAGTAAGGTTGTGCGTATGGAGCGGGGAGTCAGTTTGCTTGCAGCTTGTTCTGCATGAATTGCATTGTATGTTATTTTGGATGCGTGCGTATGTTTCACGGCTTTGCGATTATGCATCATTATGGACCCAGAGTCGTATGTTGTTTGGTTTGGTTGATGGATGATTGGGTTGTGGGGTAGTGGGCAGGTGTTGGGGGAATGAGGTAATATGTGTGGTGTGTTTTGGGGTGTTACACAAAAAAGGGCCATTCGTACCCTTGTATGGTGTGTGCTTTTGAATTTCCTGTTTGTGTTTGTGATTTATTTTTACGGGTACAGTCAGGTGGCAGTGTTTTTTAATACCTTGAGCGGTTTCAATACCTTTATGGGGGTGATACTTTGGGTTGGTGTTAGGCGACAGGTGGGTGTAAACGGGGTGGTGGGTGTGGGGGGTGGGTGTGGAGTGATTGTGGGTAGATTGGTGTCGATGGAGTTTGGCGCTATTGATTGTGGGTTTAGGTTGGTGGGGTGGTGCGATGTTATCCTTGTTAGTGGCATTCAACGTGATGACCAGGTAGGGGTCCTTGATTGATTGGCAAATGATGCCAATCCTTCAGCAACCTCCCTCCCTTTCTCATCATTTTACTATATCACAATTTCCATGTGTCAGTGTTTTTGGTTTTGGTTTTGAGTAGGATTCAAGTTGTGCTCCACTCTTCCGAAGTAAGCGGGCAGGCAACCCAAACATGGGTTACTAGTATGGGCATATCTGAATGTTCCATTTCATCAAGCAAGGCTGGCAGCATGCCTACATACATGTGCGCCGTAGGTATGGTATCAACACACCAATGGTAGCACACAGTCTGTTGTTTTGCATGTCTACAATAGCACCGCTTACACAGCCTTTGATTTCTAGACACTTGCATTGTTCCTGCCTCGCAGAATGGGTTGACACCCCTGCACGGGGCTGCACGAGGAGGTCACCTTGACTGCCTACGTGCTTTGCTGGAAGGCGGAGCCGCGGTGGACGTGACCAATGAAGTAAGAATGTCTGTATGGAAGTTGCACCACTTCTGAGTCTGGGGTGGAACACAAGCAGGGCCTGATGCCCCCCTTGAAATTCTAAAGAAAGTGTGTGCATGCATGCATGAAGCGCTTCACACCATTACCCTCATGTTGCAACATGAAAGCAATGTTTGATTGACTCGGAATCCAAATTCGCCTAAGTTCTTGAACTCTCTTCGCCTGGCCCTTTGACAGGCTGGCGCCTTTGCTCCGTACAGCTGACAGTTGCACGTGGTACGCCACGCATTTGCACAGATGTACGCGTCAGACCTGCTTCTGTATAGAGCGCTACCCAACACGAAAAGGGCCTTATGCCCTCCCGTGATACTATCAAGAAAATATGTGCATGCATGCATAAAGCGCTTCACACCTTTACCCTTATGTTGCAACATGGACACAATTATTGATTGCTTGGTACATGGGGTGGGGGTTGGAGTTGAAGTAGGGCTGGGTGGAGTAGGGTTTGGGGGTGTAAGCTGGGTGAGTTGGTGGGGATGGCCACCCATTGGGGTGGGGGTGAGTCAAGTTGAAGTGAGTCGGTGGCGGGGTTGGTCGGTGTTAGTGGGGTCGATGGTGGTGGGGGTTTTGTTGGTAGTGGTGGTTAGAATGGGAACGGGTTGTTGGTGGTAGGGTTTGGTGGTGGTGGGGGTTGAGATTTAATTCGGGGTGAGGTAGGGGGTGTAAGTTCGTGTGGGTTGGCGTGGGCGGTGTCAGGGGGGGGGATAAGGGTCTAATTTGGGGTGCGTTGCGGGGCTGAGAGTGAGGGTGAGGTAGGACGGCATGTTCCATGTGATCATTGTTAGGGACATTCAAAGTAATGATCAGGTATCAGTCATTGGTTGCTTGGAAAATGATGACAATCCTTCAGCAACCTCCCTCCCTCCCTACATCATTCACTTTATCAGCATTTCAATGGGTTGTGTTTTAGTTTTTGCTTTTGAGAAGTATTCAAGTTGTGCGCCCCTCTTCTAAAGTAAGGAGGCAGGCAACCCAATCATGGGTAACTAGTCCGGGCCTATCTTAAAGTTCCATTACATCTAGCAAAGCTGACAGCATGCCTACATGAATGTTCACCGTAGGTATGGTATCAGCACACCTATGGTAGCACACAGTCTGTTGTTTTTCATGTCAACAAAAGCACCGCTTGCACAACCTATGATTTCTAAACACTTGCATTGTTCCTGCCTCGCAGGTGGGGAGGACACCCTTGCAAGAGGCCGCACACGAAGGTCACCATGAGTGTGTCCGCGCTTTGTTGGAAGGCGGAGCTGACATGGATGGCAAGGACAAAGTAGGAATGACTGTATGGTAGTTGCACCACTACTGTGTATGTTGTGGTACACGAAAATGTCCTTATGCCCCCCTTGAAACTATCAAGAAACTGTAAGCATGCATGCACACAGCGCTTCACACCTTCACCCTCATGCTGCAACATGAACACAATAATGTATTGCTTGGCACATGGAATTCAAGTAGGTCTGGGTTGGTGGAGTTGGGTTTGGTGGTTTGAGCCGGGGTGGTTTGTTCGAGATGTCCACCCATCAGGGTGGGGGTGTAAGTCAGAGTGGGTTGGTGGCGGGGTTGGACGGTGGTAGTGGGGTTGTTGTTGGTGGTTGGAACGGGAACGGGGTTGTTGTTGGTGGGGTTTGGTAGGGATGGTGGTGGGGGTAGAGATTTAAAGTCGGGTGGGGTGTAGTTGGGTCGGGTTTGCGGGGGTGGGGTGGGGTTGGGTGGGGGATGGTATGTCCCATGTGATCCTTATTAGTGACATTTAAAGTAATGACCTGGTAGCGGTCTTTGGTTGCTTGGCAAATGATGACAATCCTTCAGCAACCTCCCTCCCTCCCTCCCTCATCCATTCACATTATAAGTATTTCAATGTGCTTTTTTCTTCTTCTTCTTTGAAGTAGTATCCAGTTGTGTGCCACTCTTCTGAAGTAAGCAGGCAGGCAACCCAATCATGGGTACCTAGTCAGGGCCTATCTGAATGTTCCATTTCATCAAGCAAGGCTGACAGCATGCCTACATACATGTGCGCCTTCGGAATGGTGTCAACGCACCCATGGTAGCACGCAGTCTGTTGTTTTGCATGTCTAAACATGCACCGCTTGCACAACGGACACACTTGCATTGTTTCTACCTCGCAGGATGGGAATACACCCTTGTACTGGGCCGCATGCAGGGGTCAACTTGACTGCCTACTTGCTTTAATGAAAGGCGGAGCAACGGTGGACATCGCAAACATAGTGAGTATGAATGTTTGGTAGTCGCACCACTACTGTGTCTGGGGTGTAACACGAAAAGGGCCTTTTTCCCCCCTTGGAATTATTGATAAACTGTGTAGGATTCAAGTTGTGCTCCACTCTTCCGAAGTAAGCGGGCAGGCAACCCAACCATGGGTTACTAGTATGGGCATATCTGAATGTTCCATTTCATCAAGCAAGGCTGGCAGCATGCCTACATACATGTGCGCCTTCGGAATGGTGTCAACGCACCCATGGTAGCACGCAGTCTGTTGTTTTGCATGTCTAAACATGCACCGCTTGCACAACGGACACACTTGCATTGTTTCTACCTCGCAGGATGGGAATACACCCTTGTACTGGGCCGCATGCAGGGGTCAACTTGACTGCCTACTTGCTTTAATGAAAGGCGGAGCAACGGTGGACATCGCAAACATAGTGAGTATGAATGTTTGGTAGTCGCACCACTACTGTGTCTGGGGTGTAACACGAAAAGGGCCTTTTTCCCCCCTTGGAATTATTGATAAACTGTGTAGGATTCAAGTTGTGCTCCACTCTTCCGAAGTAAGCGGGCAGGCAACCCAACCATGGGTTACTAGTATGGGCATATCTGAATGTTCCATTTCATCAAGCAAGGCTGGCAGCATGCCTACATACATGTGCGCCGTAGGTATGGTATCAACACACCAATGGTAGCACACAGTCTGTTGTTTTGCATGTCTACAATAGCACCGCTTACACAGCCTTTGATTTCTAGACACTTGCATTGTTCCTACCTCGCAGTATGGGTGGACACCCCTGCACAGGGCTGCACGAGGAGGTCACCTTGACTGCCTACGTGCTTTGCTGGAAGGCGGAGCCGCGGTGGACGTGACGAATGAAGTAAGGATGTCTGTATGGAAGTTGCACCACTACTGTGTCTGGGGTGGATCACGAGCAGAGCCTGATGCCCCCCTTGAAATTCTAAAGAACGTGTGTGTATGCATGCATGAAGGGCTTCACAACATTACCCTCATGTTGCAACATGAAAGCAATGATTGATTGATTGATTGATTGATTGATTGATTGATCGATTGATTGATTTAATGATTGTTTGATTGATTGATTGATTGATTGATTGATTGATTGGCTGGCACATAGGATGGGGGTTGTAGTTGAAGTAGGACTCGGTTGGTGGAGTTGGGTTTGGGGGTGTAAGCAGGGGTGGGTTGGTGGGGATGGCCACCCATCGGGGTGGGGGTGGAAGTCGGAGTGGGTTGGTGGCAGGGTTGGTTGGTGGTGGGGGGGTCGGTCGTGGTTGAGTTGGGTTTTGGTGTGGTTGGTGGTAAGGTTTAAGTTTAAAGTCAACCCAATGATGGATAACTAGTCTGGGCATACCTGAATTTCAATTTGTTCAATTTCATCACGCAAAGATAACAGCATGCCTATATACACGTGCACTGTATATCTGGTATCAGCACACCTATTGTAGCACAAAATCTGTTGTTTTGCATGTCCAAACATGCAACGCTTACAAAGCATTTGATCATTAGAGACTTGCATTGTTCCTACCTTGCAGAGTGGGAGGACACCCCTGCACGGGGCTGCACAAGAAGGTCACCTTGACTGCCTAAGTGCTTTGTTGGAATGTGGAGCTGATATCGATATCAAGGACAACGTAAGAATGACTGTATGGTAGTTGCACCACTGCTGTGTCACACGAAAGGGCCTTATGCCCCCCTTGAAACTAAAAATAAACTGTGTTCTTGTATACATAAAGCGCTTCACACTGTTACCCTCATGTTGCAACATGAACACAATGATTGATTGCTTGGCACACCCTGATTTGTGTCTTGAAATTTAGGGAGTGAATATGGAGCGGGGAGTCAGCTTGTTTGCAGCATGTTCTGCAGACATTGCTTTGTATGAAATTGTGGTTGCTTGTTCATGTTTCAGAGCTTTGTAGGTATTCAATGTCCAGTGATGTTTTTAAGGATTTGGTCATTTACTTAAATATTCCTGCTGCGCGATTCCCAGGTCTGGAGTTTGATGAGATGGAAACATTTATAATCGCTCAGCGCGATTTTGCCTACATTCTGGGCCGAGCAATAAATAAAATAATTGTGCCCTGCCATTAAAACAACTTGCTCCCATGGAGGCAGACGCTGGCTGGACATACGAAGGGGGGTACAGGGAACGTCAATGGAAAATCGGAGAGAGGATGTGGTCGCATGCATGGAATGAGGGATTGAGCTGCAGGGTGGGAGGCCTGCGACATTGCTCGGCTGTAGGGTTGGCCCCTGAGTTGGCCTGACCCACCGCAGGATTTTTGATAGCAGTTCGTGCTGCCATAGTCTGGAAAGGGGAGATAGGGGAACGTTGGACGGATTGGACGAAGGAACGCAGGGTTGTGAGTCTGTTACTGAAATTCCGCCAGCCTAAGTTATTACCGCACCGGATCTAAGAAATCGAAAATGCGCAGCTAAACAATTCAGCTCGCGAGTTGAAATGCTAGTGGAGCGCGAATAAGGTACGATAGCACTCGCTAAGTCAACATGCAAGCAGTGTAGCAGCTGTGCTGCAAGGAAAAGGGCGACGGGGCCAAACTCTTCATAACCTTCCTACTCGAGGCCTCCGGTGGTCAACAACACCAGCAAGGGTGCTACCGGGGGCTGCCCTTGTCCCAGGAGGGAAGATATGACTATTGACGGCAAGACTAGCAGAGGGCGCTGCCCTTGTTCTAGGAGGACAGCAACAGGGCCAGTAGAACGAAGAGAGTGTGGCAAAGGATGCTTTAATTAGCCCAAAGTTGCGCAAGGCGAACTGCCAGCACTGGCGCATGCAGTTAAGCGTAAAAGAACAGCAAAGCGACGGGTCAAAGTTAAGTAACTTGAATAATAACAGCACCAATCTTGGAACCTGAAACCATAAGCTGTTACTTCTGGTTGAACCGTGCATGGCGTGTGGACCTAACGAACCTGACCTGGCAGCCTGGTGCCAATGTCAACCGATGCCAACCTATACCAACAAAGTAGCTGCACGATGCCCAAGCCAACCGTATGCGACGTCTGAAACATAAAAAAGCGTGCAGCTCGATGCTTCACCCAAGCCATCAGTCGGTCAGAAACATTAAGAATCGCGCGTGCACGATGCTTCACCCAACGTTTCAGAATTCGAAAACATTAACCAGACCTGAGAAACCAATAGACCAATTCTCAAATAACATTAAAATCCCGCAAAAAATGATTAATCGTGCCTAAAAAATCGCTGTCAACGTCATATTGCCAGTGTTGGGCGTGGTTTGGTTTGGTTGGTGTTCGTTGGGTTGGCAGGTGATGGGGTTGTGGGGTAGTGGGAGGGCGTTTTGAGTCGGGGGTAACAGTTCATGGTGTGTGTCTAGGGTGTTACACAAAGATGGAATTATGTCCCCTTGTATGGTGTGTGGGTTTGAATTTCCTGTTTGGGTTTGTAATTTGTTTCAAGTGCGATAATCTCAGGTGATAGTGGTGATTGTGTTTGTGATACCTTGCGTCATGTGGTTGTGATACCTTAGGGTCGGTGGGTGGTGATGAAGGATTAATTAGGGCGGTGGGCGTGGGGGGGGGGGGCGTGGGGGGGGGGGGGGGGGGGTGAAGTAGGATGGCTGGCAAGTTTTGGTGGAGGGGGGCGCTATTGATTGTGGGTTTGGGTTGGTGAAGTGGTGGAATTGTATGTCCCTTGTGATCCTTGCTAATGACATTCAAAGTGATCAACTGGTAGCTGTCTTTGGTTGATGGGCAAATGATGACAATCCTTCAGCAACCCCCCCTTCCTCACTCACTCACTCACTCACTCATTTCCTCCCTATTTTTTTATTTTTTATTTTTATTCTTTAGTAGGATTCAAGTCATGCACCACTCTTCCGAATTAAGCAGGCATGCAACCCAATCATTGGTAACTAGTATGGGCCTATCTGAATCTCCAAATTCATGAATGATGGATGGATAGATGGATGGATGGATTGGTAGATCAGTTGGTTGGTTGGTTGGTACATAGGGTGGGGGTTGGAGTTGAAGTAGGGCTGGGTTGGTGGACTTGGGTTTGGGGGTGTAAGCAGGGGTGGGTTGGTGGGGATGGCCACCCATTGGTATGGGGGTGTAGGTCGGATTGAATTGGTAGCAGGGTTGGTCGGTGGTGGTGGGGGTTGGTGTGGATGGTGCTGGGGGTTGAGGTTGAAGTCAACCCAATGATGGGTTAATAGTCTGGGAATATCTGAATTTCAATTTGTTACATTTCACCAAGCAAAGATAACAGCATGCTTACCAAGGCGTGCACCGTACGAATGGTATCAGCACACATATTGTACAACACAATCTGTTGTTTTTCGTGTCTAAACATGCAACGCTTACTCAACATTTGATCATTGGACACTTGCATTGTTCCTACCTTGCAGGGTGGGAGGACACCCCTGTACAGGGCTGCATACAGAGGTCACCTTGACTGCCTATGTGCTTTGTTGGAAGGCGGAGCTGCCGTGGATGTCAGGGACAGCGTAAGAATGAGTGTATGGTAGTTTCCCCACTACTGTGTCTGGGGTGTAACACGAGCAGGGGCTTATGCCCCCCTTGAAACTATCAAGAAACTGTGTTAATGCATAAATTAAGCGCTTCACACCGTAAGCCTCATGTTGCAACATGAACACAATGATTGATGGCCTGGCACGCCCTTATTTTGTGTCTTGAAAGTTAGGTAGTGTGGATGGAGTGGGGAGTCAGCTTGCTTGTAGCATGTTCTGCAGACATTGCATTGCTTGAAGTTTTGGATGCTTGCAATGTTTAGAGCTTTGTAGCTATACTAATTTTGAGTGCCAGTTTTGGGCGTGGTTTGATTTTGTTGGTGTTGGTTGGGTTGGCAGGTGGTGGGGTTGTGGGGTAATTGGGTGTGTGTGTGTTGGTGGGGGGGTCTTTTGGGTAAAGGGTAACAGTGTATGGTGTGTGTCCAGGGTGTAATACTAAGAGAACATTATGTCCCCTTGTATGGTGAGTGGGTTTGAATTATCTGTTTGGGTTTGTAATTTGATTCAAGTGCGATAACTTCAGGTGGTAGTGGTGATAGGGTTAGTGATACCTTAGGCTTGTTTACAATTATTAGTCATCTTCTAAAAATTGCCGCATGTCAACAACCCTCTTAACACAATGATTGATTGCTTGGCAAATGGGGTGGGGGGTGGAGTTGAAGTAGGGCTGGGTTGGTGGAACTGGCTTTGGGGGTGTAAGCCGGGGTGGGTTGGTGGGGACGGCCACCCATCGGGGTGGGAATGTAAGTCGGAGTGGGTTGGTTGTGGGTTTGGTCGGTGGTGGCAGGGTTGTTGATGGTGGTGGTGGTTGGAATAGGAATGGGTTTTGGTGGTGTTCGGGTTTGGTGGGGGTGGGTTGGTGGGATGGTGGTGGGAGCTGAGGTTGAAGAAGGGTGTGGGGTGGGGGTGGGAGTGGGGATGTATGTTGGGGTGAGTTAGCGGGGGTGGGGGTGGAGTGGGGAGTAAGTTAGACTGGGTTTGTTGGGTGGGGGTGCAGGTTGGGAGGTATGGATTGTTTGGTTGATGGGTCCATGGGTTGATGAATTGGAGGATGTGGGTTTGGGGGTGTAAGTCAGGGTGTGTTTTTGGGGTTGGGATGGTGGTGGATTGGTGAGGATGGGGGTGGATTGGGTTGATGAGCATGGGTGAGGGGTATGTCAGGGTGGGATGGTGTTGGGGGTGGGGGAGCTCGGGGTTGACAGTGGTGGTTGGGGTGGAAATTGGATTGGTGGGGCCGGGGATGGGCGGGGATGGAGGTGGGGGTTGGGGGTTAAGTTGGTGTGGGGGGGGGATGTAAGTTGGGGTGGGTAGGTGGGCATGGCCACCCCTGGAGGTGGGGGGGTCTTAAGTTGAGGGGGGTGATGTGGTGGGTGTCTGTCTTCGTGTGTGGGTGGGGTGGGGTGGGTGTTGGGGTAGGTTGGTGTGTTTGTGGGTGTGGAGGTGGGGGGGGGGGGGGGGGGGGGGGGGGGTAAGTCAGTGTGAGTTTGTGTTTGTATTGATGCGGGTCTAAGTCTGGGTGGGTTGGTGGGGGAGGAGATGGGGTTTGGTTGGTGGGGATGGAGTTGGGAATGGGGGTTTAAAGTCGGTGTGGGTTTGTGGGGTGACGGTGAGGTTTGGGGCTGATTGGTTTGTGGGGTTGGAGGGGGATTTTAGTGGTGGAGGTTATAGGGTTTTTTAGGTGTAGTGAGGGCTTGTGAGGGTGGGTGAGTGGGAGTGATCTGGTGGGGGTGGGGGTAATTTGGTTGGGAGGGGTGGTGTAAGTGGCGGTGGTTTGGTGGGGTGGGGTGTTAAGGGAGGGTGGATTTGGGTTGGTGGGGTAGGGGTGTTTAGGAGGGTAGATTTGGGTTGGTGGGGGTGGGAGTCGGTTTGTATTGGTGGGGGAGTTGCTTGGTGGGGTTGGGTTTGGTGGTTGGTGGTGGTGGTGGTGATGCTGCGGGGATGTAAGTGGGTGCCAGTGGGGGTTGTTTGAACGGGGTGGAAGTGTAACTAGGGGCATGTTGTTGGTGGAGGGGATGGGTTGGTAGGGTCAGGTGTTTGGGTGCTTCTGGCATTAGGGGTGTAGGTGGGCTTCGGTCTGTGGCTTTGGGTTCGTGGGGTGGTTTGTTGGTATAGGGGTGTTTGTGGGTTAGGGTTTGACGTTGGGTTGGGCTGGGTTGGTGGGGATGATTTGTGGCTTTAGGGGAGTGTGTGTGGCGTTAGGGGTGTTGGTAGGCTAGGGTTTGTGGTTGGGCTGGGTTGGGTTAGGTTGGTGGGAAGCTATTGATTGTGTGTTTAATGGTATTCTGGATGGTACGTCCCATGCAATCCTTATTAGTTACATCCTAAGTGATGACCTTTTAGCGGTATTTGGTTGCTTGGAAAATGATTCCCCTCCTTCAGTAACCTCCTAACCTCTCTCCCTCCCTCCCTCATTCACGTTATCAGTATTTCAATGGGAGGGTGTTTTTGTTTATGGTTTTGAGTAGGATTCAAGTCGTGCGTTACTCTTCTGAAGTAAGCAGGCAGGCAACCCAACCATGGGTTACTAGTCTGGGCCTATCTGAATGTTCCATTTCATCAAGCAAGGCTGGCAGCATGCCTACATACGTGTGTGCCGTAGGAGTGATATCAGCACACCAATGGTAGCACAAATTATGCTGTAATGCATGTATAAATATGCACCGCCTTACACAGCCTATGATTTATAGACACTTGCATTGTTCCTACCTCGCAGGATGGGTGGACAACCCTATACGGGGCCGCATACAAAGGTCACCTTGACTGTGTATGCGCTTTGTCGGAAGGCGGAGCTGATATGGATGTCAAGGACAAAGTAAGGATGACTGTATGCTAGTTGCACCACTACTGTGTCTGGGGTGTAACACGATAAGGGCCTTATGCCCCCCTTTAAACTGTCAACTAGAGTGACCGCCCCGCTAGCTGTGTGTGTCTGAGTCTGTTGTGTCATCGGTTATGGGTGTATGATTGATTATTGTGCATGTGTGTATGTTGTTGTAATGATGATAATGCATCAAACTTGTAAAGTGTATGTGAATGATATTAATTTGTTGTTTTATATGTGGATGTAATGCTTAGTAATAATATGTTATTTTTACGAATTTCATGTGATCTTTATACTGATTTGGTTTGTGGTAATTTAATAATCATGCGCAATGTATAGTTCGAACTTTGGGTTCAAATCCGTGGAAGCTCATAGGGTCCCCCAGGTGCGACAAACCGCAGATGGCACATACCACCAGGGACCCAAAGAACTGCGTGGTTCTGTCCGAGAATCAAACCAGACTCCTGTCCATGTCCCACCAGAACGGCAGATCATTTAAGAAGCTTGCTGCCAACATGTGGTTGTCTGCTCGTGGTGCCTGGTGGGCCAGGGCTCTTTGTTGAGCCCTGGCTGTGTTTACTCGAGAAGCGTCTCTGTTGCTATCGCACTCTTTGTTCAGTGGTAATCCTAGTACTCTTCGCTGTGCTCTGTCTGTCGTTCAACTTGCATTCTTCGCTCGCTTTGGGTTGGTTTGTGCGTGGTTTGTGGTGGTATTGGCGTAGACTGTCTGTTAGCGGAAGGCAGTGGGTACTGCAGTGTGTAGGATGCCTCCCTGGTGTGTAGGATGCCTGTAGCTTGGGTCGGTAAAATTTGGGGTGGGCATTGGGTTGGCCGTGTGTTGTGTGCGTTGTGTGGCTATGAAACGGGATCTAGCGCATTTTGGTAGCGCATGTACTTTGGGAGCATAGGGTCGCAGTTTCACGCAGGCGGAAGGTAGCAGGCGGTATCTATTCAGAGCTTTCGTCAGCATTGCAGTTCGGCATTCCACATCGCCTTTATACTGAAGATGGAAGTAAAGGAAGTAGTTTGTGCGCACACATTACCAGTGTCCAGGGTGCAAGTATGCGCGTCTCGGTATGTGCAATATGCCCCTACGAACAATTAGGTCGGTGTTCGAAGTTTAGCATATGCGGAATTTGCACGGTTGCAGGTTCTAAGTTTGCAATGGCAATGGCAGGTGCCCATGTGGGTCGGGGAAACGCTCATTCGCAATCATCGTCAGGTGGGTTGCGACGGATGCTTAGGATGCCGCAAACCCTTTAGGGTTGAATGGCTCTTCCAGTGTAACCGGTGTAACCGTGGAGTCTCTCCTACATTGAGGGCGGTAATAAATTGAGTGCATGCATGGAGTTGATTTAAGCCCCACACCTAATGGCACTACATATATGGTATCATATGATATCATATATACTGCATCTTATGATAGTGTATATAAATGGTAATTTTTGCCTCGTCAGACTGCTGGCATTATATGATAACATGATATCATATGATATCATATTGCTGTTCCCTACTTATATACGGTGCCTTCTATTTGTATTTTTGTTTATTTAAATGAAAATGAAATGTAAGCGAAATCGTGTGGGCATAAACTATCTCTAATACATGTGTTCACGGACTTGGTGATTGGCCCCATTGCAAGCAAATGGGCTGGTCCCCTCAACCTCATTCCTCGTAATAAGGCGTACTATGTATTTATTTATGTGTTCATGGTATAGACTTGGATATCGGACCACATCGAAACCAAACAGTTTGAACCCAACCCTACTCAGCGAACTCAGTGCTTGTAGTTGTGCTTGGGATGTTACACAGAGAGGGCCTCATGTCCCCTTCGATGACGTGTGCATTTGATGTTTTATTTTAATATTACAGTCCGGTGGTAGCGGTGGTTGTATTTGTGATACCTTCAGTCATGTGGTTGTTTAACTTGAGCCATATCATTCACATGTTCACACACCCTACGTACATGTATCTGTGCACTCAATTTTGCAATGTGTGCTACAGTCAAGTGGTAGCCTCATGGGCGAAAATATAGGGACTTGGGACAGCGTTGGTAATCAATAATTAAGTGCTTGCTCAGCATAATTAATTACATAGCAATATATACCTCAACGTAGGTTATTGGTTGGGCTAAAATCCTTAGGGAGGTCTATAATCAATGCACTCCATGTGTAGTCATAGAACACCCCCAAATCCCATCATCGCCACTGCTGACATTGCTTCATGTGCCTTGCCACACTGCAGCTCCACAGAACCCCCCTGGACCTTTCAGTGATACGTGGACATCGTCATGTTGCAAACTTCCTCCGCCGATTATGATATTTGTGGTGCACACAATAAATGCTGATGTTGTAAAGCAGTGAATCTTTTCTACGGACTACGTATTTGTCACTGCTAATGTGTTTTCCTCAACGCGATATGTCAGAGTTCTTAGTCTTCATTACGAACATGTATTCCTCACTATATGTATGTATGTGTTGTGAACCCCTGCAAAACGAGTTTTGTTTTCGCGATTGGATTGGATTGTTACATGTTATCAGCCAACTCTGGGCTGCTGAACGTCTTCCAATCCCAAGTCCCCCCGTGCATTACACACGGAAACTGGGGAGCTTTCTAGGAGGACAAGACAGTTGAAATGCTTGTCCAGACAGGAGATATCATCTTTTTTTGAGCCAAGCTTATCGATGTATTCCGAGTATAGAACGTATATGAAGTGAATATTTGCGATGTTTTTAGCATTTTTAGATTTTTCTGAGCACATAATTCTTTTCATTTGAGGTGGTGTGTGTGTGGGGTGGGGTGGGGGGTCAGCCCTTGGTTTTTTGCTAACTTTTTACTCAGGTCTCTAAATGAAATTTTGAGACCACCCACGAGTAGGCCATGGCAAGCGCAGTTGTGGGATAGGAAGGGTGGTGGGTAGAGCAGCCCACATTTGTGTTCCAGGCTGACCAGATGGACGACATAAGACGGCAAGCAGTGTATCTCATAGCAGCAGCACATGCCCCCCCTCCCCCCCCCCCCCCCCCCCCCCCCCCACACACACACGCACAGTGGACCTCATAGCAGATCTCACAGCAGCAGATCCCATAGCAATAGATCTCATAGCATCAGATCTCATAGCACCAGATCTCATAGCACCAGATCTCATAGCACCAGATCTCATAGCAGCAGCACATGCTCCCCCCCCCACCCCCCCCACCCCACACGCACACACACACACACACACACACACACACACACACACACACACACACACACACAGCAGATCTCATAGCAGCAGCAGCAGCAGCAGAGGAGGTAGGATGCTCTGGTGCCTGCCAGCCTGGTGCTATGGTGACTGGCAGCCTGTACAGATCTCACAGCAGCAGCAGCAGAGGAGGCAGGGTGCTCTAGTGCCTGCCAGCCTGGTGCTATGGTGACTGACAGCCTGTACGGATCTAGTTGCAGCAGGAGCAGCAGCAGAGGAGGCAGGGTGCTCTGGTGCCTGCCAGCCTGGTGCTATGGTGACTGACAGCCTGTACAGATATCATAGCAGCAGCAGCAGAGGAGGCAGGTGGCGGAGTGTCTGCCAGCCTGGTGCTATGGTGACTGACAGCCTACCCTGTACAGATATCATAGCAGCAGCAGCAGCAGAGGAGGCAGGTGGCGGAGTGCCTGCCAGCCTGGTGCTATGGTGACTGACAGCCTGTACAGATATCATAGCAGCAGCAGCAGCAGCAGCAGCGGAGGCAGGTGGCCAAGTGCCCCAGGTGTCAAATTTCGTGGCACCCTTTGTGGGGTCGAGCTTTCCATACCGTGACATCAACGGACAACCAGCCTTGCAAATGACCCCCCCCCCCCCCCCACCACACACACACACACACAGCTGCAACATGTGCTGACAAATGGCCTTTTGTCTGGCATGAGGGTTGTAGCACACGTGTGGCTTCCATTCAGATGCTTGCTCACGTGGGTGCTCACATCATTCAGTCAGACATGGAGTCTGATGTATGTGGCTGATGCGGAGGGAAGGGGTGCACATGCAAGCTGTCAAGGAGGGGCAAGTTGTCCCAGCCAGCTGTGACATGCGCATTGGGCTTCCTTAGCGAGGACGTTAAATGGAGCCAGGCCCCCTGTACCAACAATGGATTAAAGTGCACCAACATCCCACTTGAGTGCCCCTCGTGTGCTAAGCACATCTGGAAGTACAACATGGCTGCCCAGTGGAAGGGGAAGCATGGTCGAGAGGTGGCGCCAACTGGTCTTTGGGAGCTACATACCAAGGAGTTATAGTACATGGGGAAGCTTGTCAAGCAGCTGAAGCCAGACAGAAGGACCTAAGGGGCATTGACCAGACAAACCTCAAGAGGCAGTGTAGCTGAAATGTTGCTGAATCATACTAAAAATGCTTTTTTAATTGTGTGTGTGTATGTTACAGTCCATGGGTAAGCCAAATAGGCTAAAGGGACTTGAACAACCATGATAGGAAGGGCTTAAAAAGAAAAGGCATTGGTAAACTTAACCCCAAACAATCGTTTTGCTGACGAGCGCCTTGAGTTCGTGCTACAGAGATCATATAATTATACAATATAACTAAATCAACATCTCATCTAGGATGATAATTTGTATGTTAATTTTCATTTCCAACAAAAATCTATCCTCAGCGTATAATGGACATTCGAATGCGATATGCATTTAATCTGCAATTAATCTTCTTCCGTCAACCACCATATCGCAGCACCTGCAAATTCTGCCAGAACGAGCTTGAACTTGAACTTGGTTACGTAGCTTCAGCCAGGAATTTGGCTGCTCGCCGTCTTTGGCAGTAAAAAAATGGTTACCAGGAAATTGTAAACTCGAACAAATCAGTTTTTTCTTTTCCACTTATCGATTTGTTTTTGACATAACGAGAGGTACTCCTTTCTGCTGATTCAACTTTGAAGTTGTGATCTCGAAACCGTAGTCTTGCTATGCATTTAATATCATCCATATTATTGTATCATTTAGTGTATGCGGATTTAGGCAGGCTGACTATGCTAAAGTTCCTATTTATATACGATATCATGTAATGCAATTCGAGGGGGGGGGGGGGGGCAAGAATAATGTTTGCAGACCGCATGTTCGAAAATTATGTTTTCACCCCTGATGACCCCCCCCCCCCCCCCCCCCTCCCCGAGGCGTCATATCTGGACACCCAGAAAGTATTACATAGTGAAAGGGGGGTCCGCACTTTCCAATCTATGTGGCTCATAGCATATGTAGTATGCATGTGCTATGTTTATAGGTGGGGGGGAACAGTGCAATATTGGTGTGCCTTGTGCTTTGGTGCATATCTTGATTATGCATGCTCACATGATTCTGCAACAACTGAGTTGGGATGGAATGTTTTGTTGCCTTACGTGTTGTTAGTACTGTTACAACACCAACGTTGGCACTGTTTGCGATATTTCTGCGTTGATGAGTGAACACAGGTAGGAGGCAGGCAATAAGCTTCCCGGCCAACATCCCAAAGCTCAGTTCATTTGTATGGGCCGTGATCAGGGAATTCAGAGCATCGGAAAAGTCCTTTGCTTTTTATGTTTTAAATGCTCCTGTTTTTAAATGCTCGTCATCAACATTCATTGCACAACGCTCATCCTCTAGTGCTCAAAAATAAAATAACGAGATCGCCTGGTGGGGCGGGGTATTAAGAGAACCCGTCGTGCGTGAGCAGAGAACGGTCTACCACCTCAATTGGACAAGAGACCATCGCGGTTGACAACGACCTGCAATGCTAACGGCGACCGTAGGGGGAATCGAACCCCCGACCCTTCTTCGTTTAAGTGACTTGGTGTACCACTATACCAATTGTATCACTAAAACGGGCTATCCTTTAAATTTAGTGCTACTACTGTCAGCAGGGCTTTTTTTTTCGGCTATGGCCAACATCTTCTTGGCAGCTCCCCCGCAGGCTGGCCATCCAGAAAAAAACTGGGAGATGCCTAGAAGCTGCTAAGAAATCCGAAAATAAAAGTCATGACTGTCAGTGCTTCCAATTTCACGTCCACACTCTTGCATGCGCCCCTGTGTCTACGTAACTCAATTTGTTCCACCTGCAATTAAGTCGGTCTGTCGTCCAGTTGCTTGACAGTGCACTCAATACAACACATGCAAGGTGGAGAAAACAATCATGGCAAAGAGAAAGGACACTAGCACAGAGCAGCCAAAGAAAACAAGTCACATGTGCTCTATGCTGGTGTCTTTTCTCTTTGCCATAATGTTTGTTTTGTCAACCTTGCATGTGATGTATGAACAGCTTCTTCTTTGGGCTCTGCTTAGCCGCATCGCCAACCTCATGTAGCAACCAACTGTAAAATGTTTCATACCTATGCAGTGCATACAAGTGTACTGCATTAACTAATGAATGTGCGCGACCAAGGTGTCTTCTATTCGTCCATTGAACGACACAAGTGCATCAACGTGTTGCAGGGGGTCATAAATACATATATATAGTAAGGAGTACATATTTATAAAGAGGAACAAGTACTTTGATATCTCGCGATGAGGAATAAGTATTCTGCCATCTTGAGGTGAGGAATACACATTATCAGTTGCAAATAATTATATTTGGCTTTGTTTGAGCCCAATTACGTCTGAAGGTAAGCATAGCCGTAGAAAGGCTTCACTGCTTCGCAACATCACCATTTTGGTGCCGTATATATTGTGCACCACCGCACATCTATCATTATTGTCGGAGATAGTCTGCAACCTCTCGTTGTCCATATTTCACTGCATAATCCAGGGGGGGTCTGTGGCCCTGCAGTGTGGCAAGGCACATGAAGCAATGTCAGCCGTGGTGATGATGGGACTTAGGGATATTGTTTATATGACTGCAAATGGAGTGCTTTGATTATAGACCTCACTCTCAATAAATGTTAAGCCCCCCCAATCAGATAAGACCGGGTAGGTTTATATTGCTCATTAATTAATTGCGCTGAGCAAGCATTTAATTAACAAATACAGCTAGGGAAGTCCCTTTATGTTAGCCCATGAGGCTACCTCTGGACTGTAACAAACATTACAAAATGGAGTGCAAAGAAACGTGTGCGCAAGGTGTGTGAACATGTTAAACAACATGACTCATGGTATCACAACTACATAAATCAAGGAATCACAAACACAAACACAATTACCACCGGACTATGTTAGTAATACAAACAAATCATAAACACAAGCAGGATTTTTAAACGCACTCACCATCCAAGGGGACATAATGACCTCCTTGTGTAACACCCCAGGCACACACCACACACCTTACCCCTACCCCAAAACGCTTCCCCACAACCCCACAGCCCCATTAACCGTCACCCCAACCAACACCAACCAAACCACATCCAACACTGGCACTTTGTATAATTGCAACGTTCTGAAACATTCCCACACATCGACAATAACAAACGGTGTAATGGTTGAAGAACATGCTGCAAGCAAGCTGACTCCCTGCTCCATATAAACTACCTAACTCCCAAGACACAAATTAGGGTGTTACAAGCAATCAATCATTGTGTTCATGTTCCAACACAAGGATAACGATGTGAAGCGCGTCATGCATGCATGCACACAGTTTCTTGTTAGTTCCAAGGGGGGCATAAGGCCTTTTTCGTGTTACAACCCAAACAAAGTAGTGGTGCAACTACTATACAATCATACTCACTTTACTCGTGACATTCGGCATTCTTACCTTGTCCTTGACATCCAGCTTGGCTCCGCCTTCCACCAAAGCATGTACACAGTTAAGGTGACCGTTTCGTGCGGCCCAATGGAGGGGTGCCCTCCCATCCTGGGAGGTAGGAACAAAGCGAGTGTCTAAAAATCATAGGTTGTGTAAGCGGTGCATGTTTAGGCATGCAAAACAACAGACTGTGTGCGGCCATGGGTGTGCTGGTACCATACATATGGCGCACATGTATGTAGGCTTTCTGTCAGCCTTATTTGATGACATTGAGCATTCAAATAGGCCCATACAAGTTACCCATGGCTGGGTTGTCTGCCCGCTTACTTCAGAAGAGTGGCGCACAACTTGAATCCTATTCAAAAGCAAAAAGAAAACACCCACCCACGGAAAAAACTGCTAAAGGGGATGAGTGAGTGAGTGAGTGAGTGAGTGAGTGAGTGAGTGAGGAAGGGGGGGGGGAGGCGTGCTGAAGGATCATCATCATTAGCCAATCAACCAAAGGCCGCTACCAGGTCATCACTTTGAATGACACTAAAAATGATCACATGGGATATACCATCCCACCACTCCACCAACCCAAACCCATATTCGATAGCTCCCCACTCCACCAACACACGCCAAACCATCCTACTTCACCCCCACCCCCCACCCCCACCACCCTAATCCTTTGTCCCCAACCACCCACCGTAAGGTTTCACATCCACATGACTCTAGGTATCACAACCACAATCACCACTACCATCTGAGATTATCGCACAAAAAAATCACAAACCCAAATAAGAAATTCAAAGCCACACACCACCCAAGGGGACTTAATGCCCTCTTCGTGGAACACCCTGGACACACACCACCTTACCCCTAACCCAAAACGCCCCCCCACTACCTCACAACTGTATTACCCGTCAGCCCAAACAACACCAACCAAACCAAACCTAGCCCAACACCGGCACCCTAAAGTTGTCTAACTACAAAGGTCTGAAACATTGACGAGCATCCACAATTTAATACGATGCAATGTCTGCAGAACATGCTGCAAGCAAGCCAACTCCCCGCTCCATACACACTACCTAACTTTCAAGACACAAGTCAGGGTTTGCCAAGCAATCAATCGTTGTGTTCATGTTGCAACATCAGGGTAACGGTGTGAAGCGATGTATACATTGTATGCATGAACACAGTTTCTTGATTGTTTCAAGAGGGGCATAAGGCCTTTTCGTGTTACACCCCAGACACAGTAGTGGTGCAACTACCATACAGTCACACTCACATTGCTTCTGGCTTCCACCGCGGCTCCGCCTTTCACCAAAGCACCTAGGCAGTCAAGGTGACCTTCTTGTGCAGCCCTGTGCAGGGGTGTACTCCCATCCTGCGAGGTAGGAACAATGCAAGTGTCTTGACATAGGTCGTGCAAGCGGTGCATGTTTAGACATGCAGAACAACATATGGCTGTGTTAATGGCGCGCTTGTATGTAGGCATGCTGTAAGCCTTCCTTGATGAAATGGGGGATTCAGATAGGCCAATACTAGTTACCCATGATTGGGTTGACTGCAGGGTACTTCCATTGACCAAATTGGCCAGCGCTTTAGCGCACTTGAACAAAAAAAGGGCTTTGTAGTGCAAAAAGCGCAAAAAATGCTTGCTGCGCCCCCAGGGGGTTGCAAAAAACTGCGCGAAACGCGCAGTGGGGCTAAAAAAGGCAGCGTGCCAGCGCGGGCTTGGAAGTACCCTGGTTGACTGTCCGCTTACTCTATAAGAGTTGTGCATGACTTGAATCCTACTCAAAAGCAAAAACAAATACTCTCACTCATAGAAAAACTGATAAAGTGAATGGATGAGGGAGGGAGGGACGTTGCTGAAGGATCATCATCATTTGCCAATCAACTAAAGACTGCTACCAGGTCATCACTTTGAATGTCACTAACAAGGGTCACATGAGACAACCATCCCACCACTCCACCATCCCCAACCCACAATCAATACCGTCCCACTCCACCAAAATCCATAAACCCACAATCATCCCACGACCACCTCCACCCCCATCCCTGCCAAGCGACCCCATCAAACGTAAATCCCCTCCCACCCCCACCCCACCACCACCATCCCCATCTCAACCCACCTGTCCCCTACCAACATCCCAAAGTACCGCCCCCATGAAGGTATCACAACTGCTCAAGGTATCAAACACACAAACAGGAAATTCAACCGCACCCGCCATACAAGGGTACATCAGGTCCTCTTTGTGCAGCACCTCAAAGCACACCAAACATCTTACCCTACCCCCAAACGCCTGCCTAATACCCCACAACCCAATCATCTATACACCCAACCAAACTCAAGCCACCCCAACCAACACCAACCAAAACAAACCACATCCAACACTGGGTCTGTACAGTTGTATACTTGCATAGTCGTCAAACATACGCATGCATCCAAAATAAAATACAACACAATGTCTGCAGAACATGCTGCAAGCAAGCTGACACCCCGCTCCATACACACTACATAACTTTCAAGACACAAATCAGGGTGTGCCACACAATCAATTATTGTATTCATGTTGCAACATGAGGGTAATGGTGTGAAGCGCTTCCTGTATGCTCGAAAACAGTTTATTGTAAATGTCAAGGGGGGCATGAGGCCCTTTACGTGTACCCCAGACATGGCAGTGGTGCAACTACAATAATGACATTCTTACATATTGGGTCGTGACGTCCACCGTGGCTTCGCCTTTCATTAACACATGTAGACAGTCAAGGTGACCCCTGTATGCTGCCCAGTGTAGGGGTGTGATCCCATCCTATGGATAGTGGATAGTGGATAGTGGACAGTGGATTGCGGATAGTGTAGAGTGGATAGTGGAGATTGAAGAGTGGAGAGTGGAGAGTGGAGAGTGGAGAGCGGAGAGGGGAGAGGGGAGAGCAGAAATGGCAGACGGCAGAGTGGAGAGTGGGGAGTGGGGAGTGGGAAGTGAGGAGTGGAGAGTTGAGAGTTGAGAGTGGAGAGTTGAGAGTTGAGAGTGGAGAGTGGGGAGTGGGGAGGAAAGAGTGGGTAGTGGGTAGTGGGGAGGGGAGAGAGAGAGGGAGGGAGGGAGGGAGGGAAGGGTTGCTGGAGGATTGTCATTGTTTTCCAAGATACCATAGACCTCTACCTATTCATTACTTTGAATGTCACTAACAAGGGTCACATGGTATAGACCGTCCCACCACACCACCATCCAACCCAACACCACAATCAATCACACTCCACTCCACAAACACCCACCAACCCACCCCCAATAAAAGACACCCACCAAACCTACGCCACCAAACCAAACCCACCAAACCAAGCCCACCAAACCAAAACCACCAAACCAAACCCACAAACCTAATACCAAAAACACCCTCAACACCACCACCAACCCAAACCCAACCCCCAAAACACCCAAAACGCAACCAACACCCCACCAGTCCCAACCCCAACCCAAACCCACTAACCTAAACACACGCACCCAAACCCACAACCACCACTACAAACCAAACACCACCAACAGCCCAACCCCACCAACCCAACCCCTCCCCCACTTACACATGTCCATTTCCCTACCCCCGCCAACACAACCCCACCCTCAGCCCCAGCCCTACCAACCCACCCCTACTTAATCCCCACCTCAAGGCGAGGCTCATTCAACCAACCCCCACTGACACCCCCACTAACACCCCCCACCACAACCAACACCCCCGGCCCCAACCCCACCAACCAGGCCTCCAGTCATCCCCATCCTCATCATCGCCAAGTCTTGGCAAGCCAAATGCATCGTACATGCTACAACTATTGCCAGATCACCAGGTGCCCACTGCCCAACCAATGTGGCCAGGTCACCAGGTTCTGGTCACAAACTACCCACTGCCAGAGCCTCTCAATATTTTGCAATCTACGAGGGTTGACATAACATCAGGGTGCACCTAATAACAGCAGCATCCCGCTCTCAAATCAACTGATACCAAACTAAAAAATATGGGGGAGGTCGTTCATGCTGATACGAGCAATGAATGCAAAAAACAATCGCTGGCGGTGAGTGATTACTACAGCCGTGGAACATTAAACAATGGGCGACAAGTGGATTTACCAGATCACCGTAGTTAACTTTGGCACCTCTCTTCAGTAGTGAAATAGTTTCATCAGCATCCCCTGCCTTGGATGCTTCAAGCAGACGCTCACCACTGACAGTTGGCCATCTACGTTCGACCTCTAACTCTGCCTGCATGTTCATATGTGCATGTGCGAGAAATATTTGGGTGCACAGGATGTGGGGGTGGGGGTAGAGGAGGTGGGAGTAGAGGGGGCTGGTGGTGGTTTGGAGGGTGAGGTTTGGAGGTTTGGGGGGGGGGGGGGGGGGGGGGGGGGGGGGGGGCTATCTGAGACTGTGACAGTATGCAAGTGTGATATTCCTACATTCATTTATGTGCATCTGCTATCTGCGCTTCCCACTTTTGGCCAGTGCATAAGTGCATGTATATTCCTATGTTGCATGGGCTACTTGTGTGTATAGGATACTTGTTTGCACTGCTTACAAAGTGTGTTTGGGGACCACAGCTTGTGTGTATGGGCACTGCTTCGAAAGTGTGTGTGAGCACCTCTAGTGTGTATGAGCACCACTACTTATGTGCATGGGCAATGATGCATGGAAGTCAGTGGTGCATGTGAGCAGAGGTTTGGTGTGTATGGACTTCTACTTACCTTGCCAGCTGCTGCCCGTTGCCTTGCATGTTCTTGATGAGATGCTACCTGTGCTTGAAGTTCAGCTGCTGCTTGCTGTTGTTGTTATTGTTGCTTTTGCTGGTGCTGCTCTGCGGCTTCTGACCACCTTTAACGTTCAGCTGCGGCTTCCGCTGCCTGTTCTTGAAGTGATAGCACCTGTGCTTGAAGTTTGGTTGCGGCTGTGGCTGCTTGCTGTTGTTGTTGCAGTTGCTGTTGCTGTTGCTGCTCTGCGGCTTCTGACCACCTTTGACGTTCAGCTGCGGCTGCGGCTGCCTGCTCTTGCAGTGACGCCACCTGTGCTTGAAGGTTGGCTGCGGCTCCAGCTGCTTGCTGTTGCTGTTGTCGTTGCTGTTGCTTCAAGGAAACTACTTCCTCAAGCACTAATGCATTATTCACCCGGATTTGGTGCTCCAAGGTGTTCATAGAAGATTTGATAATGTCAATTATGGAAGACATGATGGAGCCCTCCTGAGCAGCCATAAGAGGTGTTGGTTCATCTGCCTGCAAGTGGTAACAAAATGAAGGTTAGTTACAGGGTAAGAGTTGAAGGAGATTAAGGTCGAGGTAGGATTACGGGTAAGGTAGGGCGTATTTTATATTCTAAGGTTGGAGTTGTGGGTTTTCAGTGTAGGGTTTATGTTTAGAGGAGGGCTGGATATTTGGGGTGTAGGGCGGATGCAGGACTAACATGCATGACGAGACACCTGTTACACATATTGTGATATTGTGGGTGCAGACAATCTAACTGGGGGACAAGCATAACATTGTTAACATCAACTATGCACACCTGCATATCTGTGTGTATTCACGTCTGCAAGTATCCTTGTCTGCATGTGTGCACGTCAGCATGTCTGCATGTTGACATGTGCGTGCGTGCATGCACGTCTGCATGCCTGCATGTCAACATGTGTGCATGTCTGGGCATCTGCATGTCAGCAAGTGTGAATGTTTGCTTGTCTACATATGTGCATGCGTGCATGCCTGCATGTCTCCATGTGTGCTTGTGTGCACGTCTGCAGGTTGCCATGTGTGAATGTGTGCATGTCTGCATGTCGCCATGTGTGCACATCTGCATGCCTGCGTGTCTGCATGTGTGCACGTCTGCAGGTTGCCATGTGTGCATGTGTGCACGTCTGCATGTCGCCATGTGTGCACATCTGCATGTGTCCACGTTTGCATGCCTGCGTGTCTGCATGTGTGCACGTCTGCAGGTTGCCATGTGTGCATGTGTGCACGTCTGTATGTGGCCATGTGTGCACATCTGCATGTGTCCACGTCTGCATGCCTGCGTGTTGACATGTGTGCACGTCTTCATGTCAGCATGTGTGCACGTCTGCATGTCTGCATGTTGACATGAATGCACGTCTGCATGTCGACCACTGCAAATTCGGGGGGTCTTTGACAATATTTGGCACCCTTTGTGCACCCATGTACCACCCTTCTCACCCAACACGCACTCTTTCACGGAGTTATTTATCTGACTACGCCTCGCCATTCCATTGCTGCATGGCGTCGCATGGGGCTGACTAAACTAGTCAAAAACTCCTCTTCGAATCCCTCGAGGTCCACGCTCGGCTTCACGCTCCCTGAGCAGTGGCTTTGGGGGGAAGTGCGTCGGACTGGGGTCGCACACAGTCACTTTGCTACGCATTGAACAAAACAAAACCATGTTACCCATGCAAGCACATAATTTGAAGTCATTTATATTCTGAGGATATACATTTACTTTTTGAGAAATTGAAAATGTAACCAGCGTTGGTTGATGAAGACTCCAGCATGAGGCTTCACCTGTGCACTATCAGTATTCAGGCCCTTAACCAAGCCCGTTGCAAGGGGGTTACATGGGGATTTGCAGACTTTGACGTCTTTATAGCACATCTGTAAAATACACATGTAAATAAAATACATCTGAAAACCATAGGAAAAACACCTGTGAATACTACTCTGCTGTGGTTACAGACTTTGGTTATAGACTGTTAACAGTCTGTACAACTTTGGTTACATGTTGCTAAATTGCCCGCACTGTAAAATGCCTGTATCATGCACCCAGCCCATTTTTGTTTGTTTCAAATAAAGAATTTACCTCGAAGGGAGGTTCTCACTAAACTAGCCCTAGTCTCAAAGGATCATGTGTAATGTGATGTGGCGGAGCTTTTCCTACTAGTAACGAGGGAGTTAGCGCCCTTAGGTCAGCGGGAGCTGCCACCCTATGACCAATCACATTTGGACCACCATGCAAGATCATTTATAGGTAGACTAAAATCTTTGAGTTCACCCCAGGTTTGTTCAAAATTCAAAACATTGTTTCATGAGCTCTTTCTACTTGAAACGGAAAACCATGTACGCGAATCTTATTATAGACATTCAGCAGATGATTTGGATTTGGGTGGATTTGAATTTGGGTGCTGGATTTGGATGTTGGACATTGGATTTGCAATTGGATTTGGGTCTCTTAACTTGTAGTTCCACTTTATGGCCAACATTTCAGAATTATCAGGCCAAATTCTCAAATTGCAGGTACTAACTATGAACTACAAAGTGTCTAACTTGTCACGAGTGCAATCAGGGTCCTATGCACAGGTTGGAAAAAGTTGGTGTCAGAGTTTTTTCAGTGAAAAAAGTGCGGAAATCTGATAGTACTGGCAGGTCTGCGTAATCAATCTGTACTACTCTGCTGCGTGAAGTGTAATATCTGTTGCATGGTGCATTCGAGCCAGCTTTCGGATACAATAGCTAGATTTAGGTTTGGCCCAAGGGTAAGTGAAAGGAGCTACCTAGAAGCTGCTACGCATAGACACAAAAATAAACAGTGGTATCGTGCGTCCAGCCCATGCATGCACACCCTTTTAAGTTGCATGATGAATTTGCTATGACCCAACATCACTTTTATTTTGCGACGTGTTGCCATTCAGTCACTGTATGGCGACTCATGTGCCCTGCATCCATCCCACATGCTGCTGATTCGAGGGGTGATCGGCACCCTTGTATTTGGCTTGGAAATGTGCATTGTAGGTGAACTTGGTGCCAAAGGGGAGCAGGAAAGGGTGACCAAGCCCTCTGAATATATATGACCAGTGAGCCCCATGAACCCCTTCCCCTCCCCCTCTTCCTAACCCTCCCCCCAACCAGCACCATAACCCACGACCCACCACCTCAACCACCAGGGTACTGCATTTTGCCATTTTGGGTTACGAGCAAAACGTAGTTGAATTACCTCCTCCAACTCGGGCTCAGTCTTTCCCTGCAGGATCTCTCTAAATGGGTCCACATCGACTGGTTTGGACGAGCTTGCAAAGCTTCGGGAGCTTCCCAGGTAGCTGGGAGTGGTTTTGTCACCCCATGCCGAGACCCGCTGTTCCTGGAGACTCATCTCCTGCCACGCAGAACCTGGGGGCAGGCTTGCCAAAACGAGTAATGCATGGGCAGAGGAAAGAGCGGCCTTGGCGGTCTGCAGAAAAGCGTTGGGGCCGCATGCGAGGAGCATTCTCGTCCCGAAAATCATCGCGCTATTATGTCAAATAATCGGCCAAGTGAAGTTTGAGGAGGAATTCCGTGCTGGGTCACTGTTCGCGAGCATGTTCGTTGGTCGGCCCCCTAAGGGGGACAGACCTACGCGATACTCACGCGAAATCGCAGGGGGGGGGGGGGGGGCAACTTCAAACTAAAATGACCCCATCGTCCAACTTCGTACATATCATCGAGAGGATGAAGAATCCGGTTTTATTTCTTGATTTGGCCCAGTAGAAAAAAAGTAACGGTCCTCCTAAGTTTGGGGCCGGGGGGGGGGGAGGGGAGGGGGGGGGCAAGGAAAAAATCTGACATTTTCAAAAAATTAGGTTCTTTCCAGCTGCTCTCCAGGCACTTTTTTTCTAGCCCTCAGAATGACATGGGAGTGGAACTAGGTGTTCCTCAACTAAAAACCAGTCAAAAAATGCTTTTTGGGGAGAGACCCCACCACATATTTTGCCCAGGGCACATGGGGGGGAGGGGGGGGGGGGGGGGGGGGGGGGGGGGGGGGTCCAGGGTCTCTCTCTCTCTCTCTCTCTCTCTCTCTCTCTCCACACACAACGCCCTAACCAACACTTGTACAAAGACGTACAGAGCGAGACCTCATTCTTCTTTTTCCCTCCCCGTCACTGTGCGTCTGTTTTCGTTATGGTGACTACTGACTAGTGCTGCTTGATGTTATTCGATGGACCCACAATCAAAGGGCACTACCTGCGTCAAGTGCGGTAAACAATTGCTTAGCGGCGACCACGGAAATTTAGAGCGCTTTCAGAATTATCTTGCGTGCTTGGCTGATTATTTAATGCCTGATTGAAGCTTGGATTGAAGGCCTGATTATTGAAGAATATTGAAGGTGGGCAACTGGGCACATTAGGGGCCAAGGGGCCCTGACCCACAACCCCCACCAAACAATGTAACATCGATGATGATGATTTTCTATGTTTCAAACATTCCCAATGGTTTCTAGACCAACCTCTTATTGGATTACCTCGGAGGGCACTTTTTAGCGTACGTATCTCAGGGTTGCGGACTGTGGACGCGGCGTTTTCATTCGTCGTTTCCCTACTGTCTTGTGGACTCAATCTAGGGACCTGGAGCATGTCTACGATTTCTTCTTCAAAATTCGCTTCTTCGTGCCTCTCGTAGCTCATTGCATCAGCGCATTGTGCTTGACAAGGAAATCTACTCTTTCGCACTAGTTCCTGCAGGTTGCGCAGTAGCAACTGTAGCCTCGGGAGTTGCTGCACCTGCTTCCATGGAACTTCGGGAAGTCAGTGAGCAACAGTGTTTTTTCTAAGAACGTTTTATCGCGCAAACTCGATTATCATTGTTTAATTATATTTTGGTCCATCGCGCTCCCAGGTGTGGGTAATGTTTTCGGGTTTCAGATCTCTGGGTGGAGCATCACGCGTGCCATAAACTTAATGTTTATGGCTTGCAGATGCTTGAGTGGAGCATCGTGCTGCCAGATACTTAATGTTTTTGGATTGTAGGTACCTGGCTGGAGCATCGCGCAGGTCACCACCAGGTCGTGGTGACGTGGGCATCTGGTTGACATGGTCACATGGACGGTCGAAATTCAAAAAGCTCACAGGTCGACCACGAAGTTCAAAATAATAACCTGCGCCCCGCTTTAAAGGGCTGTCGAAGGTTAGAGGTTACAGCAGCCCAGGGTTTAGGGTTTAGGGTTTTAGTTTTTAGGTTTTTAGGGTTTTTTAGGGTTTAGTTTAGGGTTTAGGGTTTAGGGTTTAGGTTTAGGGGTTTAGGTTGTAGGGTTTAACGGTAGGGTTTAGGTTTACGGTTTAGGGTTTAGGGGTTGTAGCGTTTTAGGTTTTAGGTTTAGGTGTTTAGGTTTTAAGGTTTAGGTTTTAGGCGTTAGGTTTTAGGGTTAGGGGTTTAGTTGGTTGTATAGGGTTTGTTTACGTTTTAGGGTTTTAGTTTTAGGCTTTAGCTGGTTTAGGGTTTTAGGTTTAGGGGTTTAGTTTGTAGGCGTTTAGGTTTAGCGTGGGTTTAGTTATAGGGTTTGGGTTTAGGTTTAGGGTTTAGGTGTTTAGGGTTTAGGGTTTAGTTTAGGTTTTAGGGTTAGGGTTAGGGTTTAGGCGTATTTAGGGTTTTAGGGATTTAGGGTTTAGGCTTCTAGTTTAGGGTTGAGGTTTAGGTTTAGGGTAGGGTTTGGTTTAGGTTTTAGGGTTTAGGTAGTTTTTAGGGTTTAGGGTTTAGGGTTTAGGGTTGAGGGTTCTAGGGTTAGGGTTTAGGGCTTCTCTCGGTTTAGGGTTTGGGTATTCTAGGGTTAGGGAATTTAGGTTTAGGGTTAAGGGTTTAGGGTTAGGGTTTAGGTTTAGGGTTTAGGGTTTAGGGTTAGGGTTAGGGTTTAGGGTGGGTTAGTTAGGGTTTTTAGCGGTTTAGTTTAGCGGGTTTAGATTTTAGGTTTAGGTTTAGGGTTTCGGGTTTAGAGCGTTAAGGTTAGTGAGGTTTAGGGTTTAGGGTTTAGGGTTAGGGTTTAGGTTTAGGGTTAGGGTTTAGGTTAGGTTTTAGCGGTTTAAGAGTTTAGGTTTTAGAGGTTTAGGGATTTAGGGTTTACGGGTTTAGGGGGGTTTAGGAGGATTTAGGTTTGAGGTTTAGGTTTAGGGTTTAGGGGGTTTGGGTTTAGGGGTTAGTTTTAGGGTTTGGGTGGTTTAGGTTTAGAGGTATAGGGTTATGGGGGTTAGGTTTAGGGGAGGGTTTGAGGGTTTAGTGGTTAGGCTTTTAGGGTTTAGGGTTTAGTGGTTTAGGCGTTTAGGTTTAGGGTTAGGGTTTAGGTGTTTTAGGTTGGTTTTTAGGTCTTAGGGTTTAGGGTTTAGGGTTTAGGTTTAGGTTTTGGGTTAGGGATTTAGGGTCTTAGGGTTTAGGGTTAGGTTAGGGTTTTAGGGTTTGGGTTTAGGGTTTAGGGTTTAGGGTTTAGCGGGGATTTAGGCAGTTTAGGGTTTAGGGTTTATAGGGATTTAGGGTTTAGGGTTTAGGGTTTAGGGTTTAGGGTTTTGGGGTTAGGTTTAGGGGTTTAGGGTTGGTTTAGGGTTTTAGGGTTAGGGGTTTAGGGTTTATAGGGTTTGGGTTTAGGTTAGGGTTTAGGGTTTAGGGTTAGGGTATAGGGTTTAAAGGGTTTAGGGTTTAAGGTTTTAGGGTTATAGGCTTTAGGGTTTAGGGTTTAGTGGTAGGGTTTAGGATTTAGGTTTAGGGTTTAGTGTTTAGGGTTTAGGGTTTAGGGTAGGGATGGGCTTAAGGGTTTAGGGTTTAGGGTTTCGGGTTTAGGGTTTTAGGGTTTAGGGTTTAGGGTTAGGGTTTAGGGTTTAGGGTGTTTAGGGTTTAGGGTTTAGGGTTTAAGGGTTTAGGGTTTAGGGTTTTAGGGTTTAGGGTTAGGGTTAGGTTTAGGGTTTAGGGTTTAGGGTTTAGGTTTAGGGTTTTTAGGGTTTAGGGTTTTAGGGTTAGGGTTTAGGGTTTAGGGTTTAGGTGTTTTAGGGTTTAGGGTTTAAGGGTTTAGGGTTTAGGGTTTAGGGTTTAGGGTTTCGGGTTTAGGGTTTTAGGGTT
>JAJSRW010001154.1:12500-44704 GCA_022414725.1 Microglena sp. YARC | reverse complement strand
TGGTGCTGTTGGTGCTTTGGGGGGTTTGCTGTTGGCGCTCGTTGGTGCGGTTGGTGCTGTGGGGGTCTGTTGGTTGCTGTTGGTTGCTGGTTGGTGCTGTGGCACTAGTTGGTGCTGTTGGTGCTGTGGTGCCTGTTGGTGCTGTTGGTGCGGTTTGTTGCTGTGTGGTGTTGTTGGTGCTGTGGGTGCCGTTGCGTGCCGGTTGGTGCTTTGGTGGCTGTGGTGCGGTTGGTGCGGTTTGTTGCTGTTGGTGCTGTTGGTGCGGTTGGCTGTGGTGCTGTTGGCGGTTTGTGCTGTGGGTGCTGTTGGTGCTGGTTGTGCTGTTGTTTTGCAGTTGTGCTGTTGGTTGCGGTGTTGGCGCTGGTTGGTGCTGTTAGCTGCTGGTTGGTGCTGTTGGTTGTGGTGAGTGCGGTTAGTGTTTGTGTTGGTGCGCAGTTGGTGCTGTTTGGTGCTGTTGCGTTGCTGTGGGTGCGTTGTTGCTGTTGGTTGCTTGTTGTGCGGTCTTGGTTCTGCAGTTGTGCGGTTGGTGCTGTTGGTTGCTGTTGGTGCTGGATTTTGTGCTGTTGGTGCGGTTGGTGCTCGTTTTGGTGCGCGTTTGTTGCTGTTGGTGCTGTTGGTGTGGCTGAGAGGCGGTTGGTGCTTTTGGTGCAGTTGGTGCTGTTGTGCTGTTGGTCTGTTGCGATGCAGTTCGCGCTGTTGGTGCTGTTTGGTGCTGTTGGCTGTTGGAGCTGTTGGGTGCTGTGGTGTGTGGGCTGTTGCTTTTGGTGTGTTGTGCTGGTTGGTTGCTGTTGGTGCTGTGCTGCGTTTGCTGTTGGCACTGTGCTTCGCTGTGGTGCTTTGTTGCTGTTGTTGCTGTTCGGTTGGTTTGGCTGCTGATTGTCTTGTTGCTGTTGCTGCTGTGGGTGCTCGTTCGTGCGGTCCTTGCATGGCGGTTGGTGCTGTGGTGCTGTGCCTGCTGGTTGTGCGGTCATTGGCTGTTGTCTGTCTGAGTGCTGTTGCTCGGTGTGCGTGTGTTTCGCGTTCGGTGCTGTTGTGCTTGCGGTGCGCGTGGTTGCGGTTGTTTGTTGGTGCTGGTGGGAAGATTTGCGGTCTGGTGTGTTGGTGCTGTGGCCGGTTGGTTGGTGGTACTGTGTTGTCTGTGTTGTGCTGTGCGAGACCGGAGTGAGAGCGTTGGTGCTGTTGGTGCTGTTGGTGCGTTGGTGCTGTTGTGCGCGTTTGGTGCGGTTGGTGCGGTTGGTGCACGTTGCTTGCTGTTGCAGGTGCTGTTGGTGTGTTGGTGCTGTTGGTGGCTGGTGTTTCTGTGCGGGTTTGCTGGTGCGGTTGCTGTTGGTGCTGTTGGTCTGTTTTGTGGCTGTTGGTGCTGTTTGGTTGTTGATACGGTTTGTTAGTTGGTGCTGTTGGTGCATGCTGTGGGTGCTCGGTGTGCTGTTGGTGTTGTTGGTGCTGTGGCTGCGGTTGCTGTGCTGTTGGCGCGTTTGGTGCTGTTGGGCTGTTGGTGCGGTTTGTGGGTTGTATGCTCTTGGTTGCTGTTGGTGCTGTTGTGCTGTTGGTTGCGGTTGTTGTGTGCTGTTGGTTGCTGTTGGTGCGCGTTTGGTGCGTGGTGCTGTTGGTTGTTGGTGCTGTTTGGGTGCGTTGGTGCTGTTAGTTGGTGCTGTTGCGCTGCGGTTGGTGCTGTTTGGTGTTGCGGCTCGCGTGCGGTTGGTGGCTGTGCTGTTAGTTGCTGTTGGTGCTGTGCTGTGTGTGCTGTGTGCTGTTGGTGCTGTTGTTGGTGCTGTTGGCTGGGTGCGGTTGGCGCTGTTGGTTGCTGTTGTTGCGCCATCGGTTGCTGTGTGCGGTTGTGCTGTTGGTGCGTTTTGTGCTGTTTGGTGCTGTGTTGGTTGCGCGGTTTGTTGCAGGTGCCGGTGCTGCGTTGATGCGGTTGGTGCTTGTAGTGCTGTTGGTGTTTTGTGCTGTTGGTGCCTGTTGTTGCTGTTGTGCTGTTGTGCGACGTTGTCTGTGGTGTTGCTGGTTGCGGTTTGGTGCGGTTGGAGCTGTGGTGTGTTCGAGTGCTGTTTTGGTGCTGATGCTGTTGGTTGCTGTTGGGTACGTTGTGCTGTTGGTGCTGTTGGTGCGGTGCTGTTTTTGGTGCTAACGGTTGGTGGCTGTTGTGCTGTGGTGCGTTTGGTGCTGTTGGTGCTGTTTGGTGCTGTTGGTGCTGTTGGTGCGGTGTGTGTCCTTTGGTGCTGTTGGATGCGGGTATTGTGCTGTTGGTGCTGTTGGTGCTGTGTGCTTTGTGCGGTTGTTGCTGTTGGCTAGCTGTGCTTGCTGTTGGTGCCTACGTTGCGTTGGTGCTGTTGCTGTTGGATGCTGTGGCCTGTTTAGGTTGCTGTTGGTGCTGTAGTCTGTTTGTTGTTTGATACTGCTAGACGTGCTGCGTTGGTTTGTGCTGTTTGCTGTTGCACTGTTGTGCTGTGTTCTGTTTTTGTTTGTTGCCTGCCTGTTGGTGCTGTTGCGTGTGCTGTTGGATGCGTTTGTGGTGCTGTGGTCGTGGCTGTTGCGGTTGGCCTCGCCGTTTGGTGCTAGTTGGTGCTGTTCGTGTGCGGTTTGTGCTGTGTTGCTTGTTGCTGTGCTGGATTGCTGTTGTGCGTTGGTGCTGTTGGCTGTTTGTCGCTTTGCTTTGGTGCTGTTGGTGCCGTCTGATGCTGTGTGCGGTTGCTGCTTGGTATTTGCTGTTGGTGCGTGTTGGTTGCTGTTTGCTTACCTGGTTCTGACTGCAATGATGTGAGACATGCCCATGTCAAGAAAGCGGTCTTGTGCAGCCAGAGCGTACTGGACATAGAACTGGCCAGCGCTTGGTGCAAGGATGATCTCCTTTTTGAAGGCAGTGGCGTTGAGGGCAGCTTTAAACCCTCAGCTACAGGCATTAAGCGGGAAACAGGATGGGCATACATGAGGAAAGGAAGATTGGGGATTTCATCCAAATGAGGGCGCATTTAAACCCTCAGCTACAGCAGTAAGCGGAACAGGAATGGGCATACATTGAGGAAAGGAAGATGGCGGGATTTGGTACGAATTGAGCGACTAAGTAAAATTGGTCTGTGCTCGGTGCGATGGTAACCTCCTTTTTGAGGGCAGTGGCGTTGAGGGCAGCCTTTAAATCCTCAGCTGCAGGCAGCAGGGGGATGACGGATGAAACATTACATGAGGAAAGAAGGGGATTTGGTGAAACGAATTGAGGACAAATTAAAATATTATTATTATATTCAATATATTTATTTTGGCCCCGCGCTCGGTGCGATGGTGGACCTCCTTTTGAGGCAGTGGCGGTTGAGGCCAGCCTTTAAACCTCAGCTGTAGGCGGAGCAGTTTCAGGGTAGGCCAAATAGGACCATTCACAAACATCCCAATTTCCAATTTTTCAAATATTTCCTGTCCCAACTTCTCCCAACATATTACCTCGGTCCAGCCTCGGCTGCGTAGCGGCGAGGATATGAGGCGACGGGTAGGCCGAGGACGGAAAGGCCATTGGCCAATGCGCCTTCCGTAGCTCCGTGGGCGACAAAGAAGCCAATTCTGACTAGTTTAGCCAAACCCATGCGTCGCCCCCAGTCACGACGGCGTGGGCGACGGCACCGCAGTGGCGACGCCGTCGCCGTAAAAAAACATTGGCGTAGCCCTGTTCTGTTAGAGCAGTTCAATAAATATGAAAGCCGCACCACGATCGCTGAGGATGAAGAGTCGGGGTTCAACTCCCCCTTCGGTCGCTCTTAGCGTTGGCAGGGTCGTCGTCAACCGCTAAGTGTTAAGCTTGTCCAGTTGTAGGTAGGAGGACCGCTCCTTACCCGCATATGACGGGCTCCCTTACAACACCACGCCCCCACCAGGGATTTTTTTTCAAATAAAAAAAGAGGAAATCTTATTCCTTTTTATTTTATTCCTCCCCCATTTTCCACCCAAAACAGGATCCTTATTCTGATTTTTTTGTCGACTTGGGTCATTTTTTAGTCAATTTCAGTAAAAAAAAAAAAAAAACTTTTTTATTTTAGGTTCTATATTCCAGCAATTTTTCGCGCCAAAACGGTGGTCTCGTGTTACCGATCGCGAATGCATTCCTGAAAAACAAATCCATGCCACCCCACCAGGCTGTTATCATCTATACTTTTTTTTAAAAAGCCGCCTCCCTCCATCCTGTCGTCTACCGCTTTTCACTCACGATCACACAAATCCCCGATTCCATTTTTTGAAAAATATGATCCACGACTTCAAATTTCAAATCTCACGTGTGCCAAACTTCTCCCCACACTACACCTCCGTCACCCCCTCGGGTGCATAGCCCTGTCTTAGAGCAGTCCAACGATCCGTGTGCTTTGAACAACACCCGCCTCTCTTCGCTGTCCAACACCTTTATTTGTATACAAAAAATCAGAAAATGCTCAAAATTTCAAATTCCAAATCCCACCTGTGCTGACCTCTACACATACACCTCCGGTCCAGGACTTGGGCTGCATAGGCCTGTCTTAAAGCAGTCCAACGATCTGTGTGCTTTGGACAACGCCTGCCTCCCTCCGTCGTCCAACACCTGGCCCTCGCTAAAAATACAAAATTGCAAATTTGAAAATTTCAAATTTCAAATCTCACCTGTGCCGACCTCTCCCACATACACCTCGCTTCCATTCCTCGGCTGCATAGCCCTGTCTTAGAACAGCCCCATTGATGCGTAACACTTTTGACAGGGCCTGCCTCCTCCGTCGTCTAACACCTGGCCCTTGCTGCATGGACGCCAGGGGGCGGAGACATACTGCCCCACAGTGGGCAACACCATTCAGGTTTGCGCTTTTGTCCAATACCTCAGGTTCCCAGTAGAGCCCATGACATTTCTACAAAAGGGAGGGGTAGGGGAGGAGCGGGGCAGGGAGGGGGTGGGGGTGGGGGGCGGGATATAGAGTAATGTGTGATGTTGTATGCATGTATTTATGTATGTATGCTTTCCCTCAGAGATAGACCCCACCAAGCACCAGTGGTACTGTCCCGTAGTGGCGATACCATTCAGTTTGCGCGCACGTTTGTCGTTTGACTTGGTTCCCAGTAGATCCCATGATGTTTTCTACAACAGGGCGTGGGTGGGTGCAGGTGGGGTGGGGTGGGTGTGGGCAGATATAGAGTAAGGTTTGTGTATGTAGTGCATTTATTTACGTTTCGATGTTTCCCCCTCACAGATAGAAACCAGCACCAGGGAAGCAGAGATTGCATTTTTACCACCTGGGGGGGGGTATATAGTAAGGTTTATGTATGTATGGCATTTATTTATGTATGGGATGCTGCCCTCACAGATAGACACACCAGCACCAGGGGGCAGAGAATGTACTGCCCCCACATCGGCAAATACCATTCATTGCCCGCTTTATCCATTCAAACTTGGGCTCCCAGCTAGAGGCCCATGACATTTCTACACATGGGCGAGGGGTAGGGGGGGGGGTAGGGTTTAGGTGTAGTTTAAACCCTAAAACCCTTTTACCCCCCCCCCCCCCCCCCCCCCCCCACACACACACACAACCCCCACACCACACCACCCACAACCACCCACGCACGCATCCCCCCACACCAACACGCCCCCACCACACAAAACACACGTACCATGGCAAGCAAGTACCAGAACTTGTACCGCCATGTCGCTCTAGGCTCCGAGTTGACCCTGAAATCTGTCATGTCTGTAAACAAAAGCACGGCCCATATTACATTAGGGGTTCCTCTCAAAGTTCTTCAACTCCTCTTCAAGCTCAAGAGAGTTCAGGACCAACACCTTGCTTGGATCGCCATTAGCACCCCCACTGGGGTCGAAGAGAGTGTTGGTGGGCCCTGGGATCAGAGTAGTCCCTGCTGCTTGGGCATTTTCCACTGCCACACCTGTTGGCTTGGTGGTGGTTGGTGGGTGGTTGGTGGGTGGTGGACGACGACCTTGTTTTGGATCGCCATTAGCACCCCCACTGGGGTCGAAGAGAGTGCTGGTGGAGGGTGGTTGGTGGTGCGTGGTTGGTGGTTTATGGTAGATGGGTGGGTGGTGGTTAGACCAGGTAGGCCAGGCAGGCAAGGTAGGCGGACTTCAACGCCACTTCCAGCATTCATTAAGCTTTATTATCTTTAATTAAGATAATAAAGCAAGAAAAACGTAACCAACAACCAGCAACCACCAATCATAAAACACCAACCTCAAGAGAAACACCAACCACCAACCACCAACCACCAAGCACCAACCTACAAAACCAAACAAATCATACCATTGTCCGAACTTGACTTCTAGCATTGCCTGGAATTTGTCGGTATTGGGTCCCAGACAGTCTTGGTTGGCCAGGTAGGCCAGGGAGGCCATGTAGGTCAGGTAAGACTTGAACGCACAGACTAAGCTGGATAATCAAGCAAGAAACAAAAAACCACCTATCGCCAAATGTACAAAACCAAACACGTCATACCATTGTTCAAACTCCACTTCAAGCATCGCCTGGAACTTGTCGTTATTGGCCTAGACAGTCACGGTTGGCTAGGTAGGCAAGGTAGGTGGACGTGAACGCCACCTCGATCATAGTACAGGCTGGATAACAAAGCAATAACAAAACCAAAAAAATCCTACCATTGTTTTCAAACTCCACTTCAAGCATCGCCTGGAACTTGTCGTTATTGCATCCCAGACAGTCACGGTTGGCACGGAAAGACCAGATAGGTGGGACTTGGGCCGCCACTTTTAGGATGGTATAAGCTGGATAATAAAGCAAGAAACACACAACCACCAACCACCAATCACAAAACCACCAACCACCAACTATCAAACCACCAACCTACAAAACCAAACACGTCATATCATTGTTCAAACTCCTCTTTCAGCATTGCCTGGAACTTGTCGTCAATGGGTCCCAGACGGTCACGGTTGGACAGGTAAGCCAGTAAGGCCAGGTAGGCCTGGAAGGCCAGAGAGGCTAGGTAGGTGGACTTACACGCCACTTATGTCATAGTATAGGCTGGATAATAAAGCAAGAAACACAGAACCAACAACCGCAAAAAAAACATTTAACACCAGTAGCAAACACACAAAACCACCAAGCACAAATGTACAAAACCAAACACGTCATACCATTGTTCAAACTCCACTTCTCGCATCGCCCGGAACTTGTCGTTATTGGGGCCAAGGCAATCAGTCACTCATGGTTGGCCAGGTAGGACAGGTAGGCACGGAAGGCCAGGTAGGTGACTGAAAACGTTATGGTATAAGTTGCATTGATAAAGCAAGAAACACAAAGCCACCAATCACAAATGTACAAAACCAAACACGTCATACCATTGTTCAAACTCCACTTCAAGCATCGCCTGGAACTTGTCGTTATTGGGGCCCAGGCAGTCACGGTTGGCCAGGTAGGCATGTGCGATTCGAAACTCTTTCCTCTTGTCATTTGTGTCATAGGGTGCTACTCTGGCTGCCCTGGGTAAGTACTGCTGGCTCCCAATGGACAGGGTCTGGAAAAGGGGAGTTGGGGTGGTGTGTGCGTGTTGGGTGGGTTGGTGGTGGGTGGGTGGGTGGGTGGGTGGGTGATGGATTGGGTGTTGTGGCGTGGTGATAGTGTGGGTGATACATGGTGGTACAAGGTGATAGTGTGGGTGATACAGGGTGATACATGGTGGTATAGGGTGATAGTGTGGGTGATACATGGTGATACGGGGTGGTACAAGGTGATACAGGGTGATACAGGGTGATACAGGGTGGTACAGGGTGATACATGTGGTTACAGGGTGATACATGGTCGGTACAAGGTGATAGTGTGGGTGATACAGGGTGATACATGGTGGTACAGGGTGATAGTGTGGGTGATACAGGGTGATACAAAGTGGTACAGGGTGATACAGAGTGGTACATGGTGATAGTGTGGGTGATACAGGGTGATACAGGGTGGTACAGGGTGACAGTGTGGGTGATACACGGTGATACAAGGTGGTAAAGGGTGGTACAGGGTGATACAGGGCGATAGTGTGGTTGATACAGGGTGGTACAGGGTGATAGTGTGGGTGATACAGGTGATACATGGTGGTACAGGGTGATACAGGGCGATTGTGTGGGTGATACATGGTGATACGGGGTGATACAGGGTGGTACAGGGTGATAGCGTGGGTGATACAAGGTGATACATGGTGATAATGTGGGTGATACATGGTGGTAAGTACAGGGTGATAGTGGGTGGATACAGGGTGATACAGGGTGACTAGAGTGGTGATACAGGGTGATAGAGTGGGTGATACAGGGTGATATAGGGTGATACAGGGTGATACAAGGTGGATATTAGTGGGTGATACAAGTGACATTGGGTGATAGTGTAGGTGATACAGAGGTGATAGTGTGGGTGATACAGGGTGATACAGGGTGATACAGGTGTGATACAGGTGGTACATGGTGATAGGTGGCTGCCCTGGTAAGAACTGCTGCCCGCCAATGGTCAGGTGCTGGAAAAGGAGTAGGGAGGTTGTGCGTCTGGGTGGGTGGCGTGGTGGGTGGGTGCAATATGTAATATCCACGATATTGTTATGTTATGCACCCCACTTCGCCTCGCAAGGAATGTGTGTGTGTGTGTATTTGCGTGATGTGTGTGTGTGTGTGTGTGTGTGCGTGTATGTGTGTGTGTGTGTGTTTGTGGGTGGGGGGGGGGGGGGGGGTTTGTGTGTGTGTGTGTGTGTGTGTGTGTGTGTGTGTGTGCAGACCCTGTGTGTGTGTGTGCATGTGTGTGTGTGTGTGTGCAGAGAGTGTGAGTGTGTGCGAGTGTGTGCGTGCGAGTGTGGAATCTACCTTGCCTGTATCCGTGCAAGCACTTGATGTCTCCACCACTGTGCACCCACTTCGCTTCCCAAGGACATGTGTGTGTGTGTGTGTGTGTGCGAGAGTGTGCGGTGTGTGTGTGTGTTGTGTGTGTGTGTTGTGTGTGTGTGTGAGTGCGTGTGTGTGTGTCTCTGATGTGTGTGCGATGTGTGAGAATGCGTGTGTGAGTGTGTGTTGTGTGTGGTGTGGGGGGTTGTGGTGTTTGTGGGGGGTGGGGGCGGCAGGTTGAGGAGGTGGGTGTTGATGTGTGTTGTGCCGTGATTGTGGAACCCACCTTGCTTGTGTCCGTGCAAGCACTGATGTCTCCACCGCTCTGCACCGACTTTGCCTTGCAAGAATGTGTTAACATCATCTGTGAATGTGTGTGTGTGTGATTGTGTGTGTTGATGTGTGTGTGCTTTTGTGTTTGTGTTTGTGTTTGTGTTTGTGTGTCTGAGTGTGGAACCTACCTTGGTTGTGTCGGTGCAAGCACTAATGTCTTCCACCGCGTGTGCACCCATTTTGCCTTGCAAGGAAGGTGTGTGTGTGTGTTGTGTGTGTTTGTGTGTGTGTGTGTGTGTGTGTGGTTGTGTGTGGGGTGGGTGGGGTCTGGGGGCAGGTTGAGGAGGTGAAGGTGGTGTGGTGTGTGGTGTGTGATTGTGGAACCCACCTTGCTTGTGTCAGTGCAAGCACTAATGTCTCCACCGCTGTGCACCCATTTCGCCTTGCAAGGAATGTCAGGATACACAATGCTTCGGTCCGTCATGAAAGCCACCTGAACGAAAAAGGTGTGCGTGTGTGTGAATGTGTGTGTTTGTTTTACCTGAACTGAAACAGGGGTATGTATGTGTGTGTGAATGCGTTGGTTGTGTGAATGCGTGTGTGTGTGTGTGTGTGTGTGTGTGGTGTGTGTGTGTGGCTGTGTATGTGTTGTGTGTGTGGTGTGTGCGTGTGTGTGTGTGTGTGTTACCATATGAACCAAAAAGGTGTGGTGTGTGAATGTGTGTGTGTGTGTGTGATGTGTGTGTGTTGTGTGCCATATGAACCAAAAAGGTGTGTGTGTGTGTGAATGTGTGTGTGTGTGTGTGTGTGTGTGTGTGTGTTGTGTGTGTGTGCCATATGAACCAAAAAAGGTGTGTGTGTGAATGTGTGTGTGTGAATGTGTGTGTGTGTGAATGCGTGTGCAGGTGTGTGTGTGTGTTGTGTGTGTGTGTGTGTGTGTGTGTTTTGTGTGTGTGTGCCATATGAACCAAAAAGGTGTGTGTGTGTCTGTGAATGTGTGTGTGTGTGAATGCGTGTGTGTGTGTGTGTGTGTGTGTGTGCCATATGAACCAAAAAGGTGTGTGTGTGTGAATGCGTGTGTGTGTGTGTGTGTGTGTGTGTGTGTGCCATATGAACCAAAAAAAGGTGTGTGTGTGGAATGTGCGTGTGTTGAATGCGTGTGTGTGTGTGTGTGCCATATGTACTAAACCAAAAAAGCTGTGTGTGTGAATGTGAGTGTGTGTGAATGCGTGTGTGTGTGTGTGTGCCATATGAACCAAAAAGGTGTGTGTGTGAATGTGAGTGTGTGTGAATGCGTGTGTGTGTGTGTGTGCCATATGAACCAAAAAGGTGTGTGTGTGTGAATGTGCGTGTGTGAATGCGTGTGTGTGTGTGTGTGCCATATGAACCAAAAAGGTGTGTGTGTGAATGTGCGTGTGTGTGAATGCGTGTGTGTGTGTGTGTGTGTGCTATATGAACCAAAAAGGTGTGTGAATGCGTGTGTGTGTGTGTATGTGCCATATGAACCAAAAAGGTGTGTGTGCGTGTGAATGTGTGTGTGTGTGTGCCATATGAACCAAAGAACCTAACAATGGGTGTTTGTGTGTGTACGTGTGTGACTGTGTGTGTGTCACCTGAATCAAACAATGGGTGTATGTGTGTGTCAGCGCTAGCTTTCTTAGGTCCTTTCTACCGTGTGTCTTCCTTAGGAATGACACAGCTCAATGTATTCTACACCGTCTTGTCACTCATAGGTGTCAAGAAGGTACCCATGGTTACACGTGGTTCTAGTAAGCCCCGTACCCTAAGTCATGTTGGCGGCACGCCTGTCAACCTATAGTCTCTACCAAGACCCTGTAAGTTATTCGCAAAGCTACCAAAGCTTTAGTTTTTTATGTGTGTGCATGCGTGTATGTGTGTGTTTGTGTCACCTGAATCAAACAATGGGTGTATGTGTGTGAATGCGTGTATGTGTGTGCATGCGTGTATGTGTGTGTTTGTGTCACCTGAATCAAACAATGGGTGTATGTGTGTGAATGCGTGTATGTGTGTGCATGCGTGTATGTGTGTGTTTGTGTCACCTGAATCAAACAATGGGTGTATGTGTGTGAATGCATGTATGTGTGTGCATGCGTGTATGTGTGTGTTTGTGTCACCTGAATCAAACAATGGGTGTATGTGTGTGAATGCATGTATGCGTGTGCATGTATGTGTGTGCATGCGTGTATGTGTGTGTTTGTGTCACCTGAATCAAACAATAGGTGTATGTGTGTGAATGCATGTATGTGTGTGCATGCGTGTATGTGTGTGTTTGTGTCACCTGAATCAAACAATAGGTGTATGTATGTGAATGCATGTATGTGTGTGCATGCGTGTATGTGTGTGTTTGTGTCACCTGAATCAAACAATGGGTGTATGTGTGTGAATGCGTGTATGTGTGTGCAAGCGTGTATGTGTGTGTTTGTGTCACCTGAATCAAACAATGGGTGTATGTGTGAATGCGTGTATGTGTGTGTTTGTGTCACCTGAACCAAACAAGAAAAGCAAAAAATCATCAATATTCTAAATACATTGACCAATATGTCTGATATCTTCATCACACCAACTCATCCAACATTTAGCACGTTCTTAAATGCTAAAATAATGCAGAAACTTGATAACATGAAACTTGATAGCTTGAAAAATATGCAGATACTTGCTTACGAGGAAAATATGCAGATACTTGCTCACCTGAACCAAACCAGCTACAATACGATTGAATTCCTGCAAGCTAGCTGTCTTAGACAGGACAATTTCGGGGTGAAGTGCGATGACTCGGGAGGGGGATGCTCTCGACCGCCGCAAGACGGGGCTCCCTCAATACCACGCCCCACCAGGCGTTATCATTACTTCATAACTTGCTCACCTGCACCAAACCAGCTACAATACGATTGAATTCCTGTAGGTTAGCTGTCTTAGACAGGTCGATGTCGGGGTGAAGAGCGATGACGCGCAAGGGGGGTGCACCACAAAAGTAGGGACCTGGCATCATTTTCTTGTTGGCCTCAGTGTCCGAATGGAGAAAGCGTGAAAGCTCCCAATCAAAGGCTCCAAAGATCTTCCTGTGTTGGACACGGGAGGGATGTAGTGGGGAGAGGTTGAAGGGGAGAGGGGATGAGATTGATGTGTATGTGTGTGTGTGTGTGTGTGTGGTGTGTGGGGGGATATGTGTGGGGGGGGGGGAAGGGTGAGTTGGAGGAGGAGGGGTGTGTGTGTGTGTGTGTGTGTGTGTGGGGGGGGGGGGGGGGGGGGGGGGGGGGGGAGCGTGACAGCTCCCAATCAAAGGCTCCAAAGATCTTCCTGTGTTAGACAGGGAAGAGGTGGGGTGGGGAGGAGTTGAAGAGGAGAGGGGATGCGATTGATGTGTGTGCTGTGTGGGGGGGGGCACGGGTGTGGGCGGGGGGAGGGGTGAGTTGGAGGGGGGGGGGGGGGGGGGGGGGGGGGGGAGCGTGACAGCTCCCAATCAAAGGCTCCAAAGATCTTCCTGTGTTAGACAGGGAAGAGGTGGGGTGGGGAGGAGTTGAAGAGGAGAGGGGATGCGATTGATGTGTGTGTGTGTGTTGTGTGCTGTGGGGGGGTGGGTATGGGTGTGTGTGGGGGGGGAGGGGTGAGTAGGAGGGGGAGGGGGGGGGGGGGGGGGGGGAGCGTGACAGCTCCCAATCAAAGGCTCCAAAGATCTTACTGTGTTAGACAGGAAGAGGTGGGGTGGGGATGAGTTGAAGAGGAGAGGGGATGCGATTGATGTGTGTGTGCTGTGTGGGGGGGGTACGGGTGTGTGTGGGGGGGGGAGGGGGTGAGTTGGAGGGGGGGGGGGGGGAGCGTGACAGCTCCCAATCAAAGGCTCCAAAGATCTTCCTGTGTTAGGACAGGGAAGAGGTGGGTGGGGAGGAGTTGAAGAGGAGAGGGGATGCGATTTGATGTGTGTGCTGTGTGGGGGGGGGCACGGGTGTGGGGGGGGGGAGGGTGAGTTGGAGGGGGGGGGAGCGTGACAGCTCCCAATCAAAGGCTCCAAAGATCTTCCTGTGTTAGACAGGGAAGAGGTGGGGTGGGGAGGAGTTGAAGAGGAGAGGGGATGCGATTGATGTGTGTGTGTGTGTGTGTGTGCTGTGGGGGTGGGTATGGGTGTGTGTGGGGGAGGAGGGGTGAGTAGGAGGGGGAGGGGGGGGGGGGGGGGGGGGGGGGAGCGTGACAGCTCCCAATCAAAGGGCTCCAAAGATCTTACTGTGTTAGACAGGGAAGAGGTGGTGGTCGGGGATGAGTTGAAGAGGAGAGGGGATGCCGATTGATGTGTGTGTGGGGGGGGGAGGGGGAGTTGGAGGGGGAGGGGTGGGGGGTCAGAATGGAGAAAGCGTGACATCTCCCAATCAAAGGCTCCAAGATCTTCCTGTGTTAGACAGGGAAGAGGTGGGGTGGGGATGAGTTGAAGAGGACAGGGATGATATTGATGTGGGGGGGGGGGGGTATGTGTGTGTGGGGGGGGGAGGGGGAGTTGGAGGGGGGGCGAGAGCGTGACAGCTCCCAATCAAAGGCTCCAAAGATCTTCCTGTGTTGGACAGGGGAGGGGTGGGGGGGAGGGGGATGAGATTGATGGGAGAGGGGGTGAGATTGATGTGTGTGTGGGGGGGGTGGGGGTGGGGAGTTGAAAGGGGGGGGGGGGAGGGGGGGGGGGATGTGATTGATGTGTGTGTGGGTGGGGGTGGGGAGTTGAAGGGGTAGGGGGAAGGGGTAGGGGACTGGGGGAAGCGTGATAATATCTTCCTTTTTTGAACAGAGGATGGCATGAGTGGTGAGATAGATGGGGGGTGGGATGAGATTGATTTGTGTGTGTGGGGGGTGGGTGTGTGTGTGTGTGTGGGGTGGGGTGGGGTGGGGGGGGGGGGGGGTTAGCTGGTGTCAAGTATACAAACAGGAGGTGTTAAGGCGAGGAGGTGTCAAGTATACAAACAGGAGGTGTCAAGTATACAAACAGGAGGTGTCAAGGCGAGGAGGTGTCAAGTATACAAACAGGAGGTGTCAAGTATACAAACAGGAGGTGTCAAGTATACAAACAGGAGGTGTCACGGCGAGGAGGTGTCAAGTATACAAACAGGAGGTGTCAAGTATACAAAACAGGAGGTGTCAAGCGAGGAGGTGTTCAAGTATACAAACAGGAGGTGTCAAGGCGAAAAGGTGTCAAGTATACAAACAGGAGGTGTCAAGTATACAAACAGGAGGTGTCAAGGCGAGGAGGTGTCAAGTATACAAACAGGAGGTGTCAAGTATACAAACAGGAGGTGTCAAGTATACAAACAGGAGGTGTCAAGTATACAAACAGGAGGTGTCAAGTATACAAACAGGAGGTGTCAAGGCGAGGAGGTGTCAAGTATACAAACAGGAGGTGTCAAGTATACAAACAGGAGGTGTCAAGTATACAAACAGGAGGTGTCAAGGCGAGGAGGTGTCAAGTATACAAACAGGAGGTGTCAAGTATACAAACAGGAGGTGCCAAGTATACAAACAGGAGGTGTCAAGTATACAAACAGGAGGTGTCAAGGCGAGGAGGTGTCAAGTATACAAACAGGAGGTGTCAAGTATACAAACAGGAGGTGTCAAGTATACAAACAGGAGGTGTCAAGGCGAGGAGGTGTCAAGTATACAAACAGGAGGTGTCAAGGCGAGGAGGTGTCAAGTATACAAACAGGAGGTGTCAAGTATACAAACAGGAGGTGTCAAGTATACAAACAGGAGGTGTCAAGGCGAGGAGGTGTCAAGTATACAAACAGGAGGTGTCAAGGCGAGGAGGTGTCAAGTATACAAACAGGAGGTGTCAAGTATACAAACAGGAAGGTGTCAAGTATACAAAACAGGAGTGTCAAGTATACAAACAGGAGGTGTCAAGGCGAGGAGGTGTCAAGTATACAAACAGGAGGTGTCAAGTATACAAACAGGAGGTGTCAAGGCCTCAAAATATTTACTTCTCCCAATCGTTTTTTCCCTTCTGATAATGGGGCTGAAATGGCATGTAACATGGCGAAATTATGAGACATTTTCCAGTTCATTATGAGCACCTCATTTAGGGGGGGCGGGGGGGGGGGGGGGGGGGGGTTCAGCCCTCCTCGGGCATTTTTGGGATAGGTGTCCCCCATTTATTTTTATACTCACAATACAAACTAAAGTAATGAAAGTAGTATTCAAATTAAAACAAGGTCAACCATTAAAACAAGTATTACGAATCAAACAAAGCACTTACACAACAGCTCCCTTCCACTACCTAGCAGCCAACACACATACAATAACAAGTATAAAACAAACAAAAAAGTATAACCATTAAAACAACGAGCTTACGCAACAGCTCCCTTCCACTCCCTAGCAGCCAACATCAGAACGTGGAAGTGCATCATGACTTGTCTGCAGTGTGGAGGAATAGCACGGGGTGGGTGGGCTTGGAGTGTGGGGTGGGTGGTGGAGTGTGGGTGGGGGGGAACATCAGAACGTGGAAGGCATCATGGCCTGCAGTGTGGAGGAATAGGACGGGGTGGGTGGTGGAGTGTGGGTGGGGGAACGTCAGAACGTGGAAGGGCATCATGGCCTGCGGTGTGGAGGAATAGGACGGGGTGGGTGGTGGAGTGTGGGTGGGGGGAACATCAGAACGTGGAAGGGCATCATGCAGTTTGAGGGAGCGGAGATTGTGTGTTGTTACAGTCAAGGGGTTAGGCAAAATAGGCTCAAGGAACTTGCCCGGCCTTGACAGGAGGGGCTTCAAACGAAAAAGCACTGGTGAAGGAGATGTGATGTCTGAGATAAGTAGGGGGTGGCAAATAGATCTATATTGCCCCGATGTATAGATCAATATATATCTATATATAGCAATATAGATCTATATCTGGTATATCGGTACCTCAGGTGATGTTTGAGATACGATTTGTATGGAATCTTCAAATTAAAACTTCAAAAGATATGCTGATGAATACTTATATAGCATGAATGCATGAATGCCATTCAGTGGAAGATTTGGATTTGGGATTCCAAAAACTTCGTAGTTCGTAGTTCATACCTCAAACTTGACATTTTGGCCTGAGAATCGAGAATTCTGTGTATTTTTGAGAATTCATAGAGCCCTTGGAAAGTTTGACTGAAAAAGGTGGATGCACAATCTTCGATCCCAAATCCAATAATCCACTGAATTGCTTTACTATTGTTATCGGCTTCCCTTGCTGTAACAAACGTGCACCCACCCAGGCCTAGAGCCGTCTTGAGGGGCGAGGTAGCCATGATTGAGGGCAGCGGCTAATGCAGAAATCCATTTTGGCTGGGAGGTTAACTTAGAGCAAGAAAGTGAACTAATGTTTTTTTTTTTTTTTTTTTTTTTTAACTTAATCTTTTATTTATTTTATTTTTATTTTTTTATTTTACTTTTTACTTTTATGAACCCCTTGCTGTAACAAACGTGCGCCCACCTAGGCCTAGAGCCGCCTAGAGGTGTGAGGTAGCCATGAGTGACGGCACCAATGCAGCAAACCACTTCGGCAGGAAGGTAAACTTGGAGTAAGCAAGAGAACTAATGTGGTTTTCTGTCTCCCTTGCTGTAAAACACTGGCAATCACATGGGCCTATAGCCATCCAGCGGATTGAGTAGCCATGATTGAGGCCAGTGGCTGATGCAGCAAATCACTTAGGCAGGAAGGTAAACTTGTGGTAAGCAAGTTAACTAACGTTGTTTTCCGACCCTCTTTCTGTAACAAACGTACACCCACCTAGGCCTCGAGCCGCCTAGAGGGGTGAAGTAGCCATGATCGAGGCCAGCGGATGATGCAGCAAAACATTTAGACAGGAAGGTGAACCTTTTCAGTGTCACTCTCAGCCTCCTTTGGCTCGTCCTGCCTGTTTAGCTACCCTGTACTGCAACATACACACCCACATACAAACACATACATGCATACATGCATACACTCACCTAGGCCTAGAGCCATCCAGCAGAGTGAAATAGCCATGATTGGGGGCGGCGGCTGATGCAGCAAAACATTTAGACAGGAAGGTGAACCTTTCCGTTGTTACTCTCAGCCTCCCTTGGCTTGTCCTGCCTATTTTGCTACCGCTGTACTGTAATATGCCCACACCCACACACACATACACACATACATGCATTCATGCATACACTCACCTAGGCCTAGAGCCATCCAGCAGAGTGAGGTAGCCATGATTGAGGCCAACAGCTGATGCAGAAAATCACTTTGACAGGAAGGTGAACTTTCCATTGTCACTCTGAGCCTCCTTTGGCTCGTCCTGCCTATTTGGCTGCCCATGTACTGCAACATACCCCCCCCACCCACACCCACACCCACCCACACACACACATACACACACACACACATGCCCACACACACACACACACATACACACACACATACATACACACACACACACACACACACACACACACACACATATACACACACATACATGCACTCACCTAGGCCTAGAGCCGTCTAGAGGGGTGAGGTAGCCATGATTGAGGCCTGCAGCTGATGCAGAAAACCATTTCGGCAAGAACGTGAACTGTTCAGTAGTACTCTCTGCCTCCTTGGCATCATCTTCCTTCTCATCCTTCCACCAAGGGCAGCTGTAGGTGAAGGAGTGTGTAAGTGTGTGTGTGTGTGGGGGGGGGGTGTATGTGTGTGTGTGTGTGTGTGTGTGGGTGGGGGTGTGGGGGGGGGTTAATGTGTGTGGGTGTGTGGGTGTAAGTGTGTGGGGGTGGGTGTGTGGGGGGGGGGAGGGAATAGAGTGCACGTTAGGTATGTGAAAACATGATCACATATTATGCAACATGAGAAAAACATGCTCACATTGTATAAGAGGTATGGGAAAACATGATCACATTTTACACAACATGAGAAAAACATGATCACATTGTATAATAGGTATGAGATCAACATGATTACACTTACTCTGGGCAGTCCTCCTTGAGCTGCTGGAAGTAGTAGCCTGTATAATTAACTCCATGGTGTGTGTGGGTGGGTGGGTGGGTGGGGGGAGACTTTTACATAATGCGATAAAAGCATGATCTCGTTCGGTCTCATTGTACAATATATGTGAGATCAAAATGATTACACTTACTCTGGGCAGTCCTCCTTGAGCTGCTGGAAGTAGTAGCCTGTATAATTACCTCCATGGTGTGTGTGTCTGGTGGTGGTGTGTGTGTGTGGGGGGGGGGGGGGGGGGGGGACTTTTACATAATGCGATAAAAACATGATCTCGTTCGGTCTCATTGTACAATATATGTGAGATCAAAATGATTACACTTACTCTGGCAGTCCTCCTTGAGCTGCTGGAAGTAGTAGCCTGTATATAATTACCTCCATGGTGTGTGTGTCTGGTGGTGGTGGTGGTGGTGGTGGTGGTGGTGGTGGGGGGGGGGGGGGGGGGGGGGGACTTCTACATAATGCGATAAAAACATGATATCTTTCGGTCTCATTGAACAATGTATTTCAGGTCAACATGATCAGACTTACTCAGGGCAGTCCTCCTTGAGCTGCTGGAAGTAGTGGCCAGTATAATTACCGCCTTCTCTTGTCCACATGGGCCCCCCGAATTCGGCGGGGTCAGGGTTGCCTTTAGGATTTGGCACTTGTAGAATGCTTGACCTGTAGCTCATGAGAGGACCAGGCAGCTTAGGAGCAGCTGGCCACTCTTTGGGGCTTTGCATCTGGTGGGACTTGAAACGGCTTACACAACTGTGAGGGGGGTAGGGTTTGGTTTTGGGTAGGGTTTGGGTTTGGGTTTGGGTTGGGGGTTGGGGGTTGTAGCTCATTAGAGGACCAGGCAGCTTAGGAGCAGCTGGCCACTCTTTGGGGCTTTGCATCTGGTAGGTCTTGAAACGGCTTACACAACTGTGAGGGGGATGAGGTTGGGGGTTGGGGTTGGGCCAAGCTGCACAGCCGCGACTGCATCGTTTTGTGTCTTCGTCTTTTCAGCAAACGGTACGGAATCACTATTTGAAAAAAATTGAAATTTGAAATTTCAAATCTCACTCACAAATTAAAAAAACAAACATTTTGTTCTTTTTCATCAAACATCCACATCTGAAGTTAGATTTTGATTTGGAAATTTCCCAGGTATAGGCCGAACTGGCAGGTGGAACGCTGGTAGCGGCCGAAATGGCAGGTGGAATTGCTATTGCAGTTCACTCAGAAGCCGAGGCTAAAGCGCAGCCTCCGACCTTGCGGTAGGGGCTAGATATGCCTTTCGTCCCGCGGAAACTTGATTCGCGATATCTCGCGCGACCTCGTATTTGACGCGGATTGAATTTGTCCCAATATATTTCGTACATATCGTGTACTGCCAACTGCCTGCTGGCCTGGGCTGCTCGCGACCGAATGCCCATTGGAACAAAAAATGGCTGCGCGTCTAGCTGAAACACTCACGAGAAACGCTATCTACTCAGAATTCGATTCCGAGCATTTTGGGGTGTGTACGGCTCTGTCCCACACTCTCGTCCCGAATTAGGGCGTTTTGGGGATTAGGCACTTTTGGATATATATATATATATATATATATGTATGCACAGCCGACCAGCGCATATACAGCGCATGCGATGCTGTGTGACTAATATAGTAGTGCAAAAACAAATGTGATAGAGATGTGGAATGAATTAATTAAATATAATGCCTCCCTTCTGCACAGCTGCCCAATACAGCTTAGGCGTGTATCAATGAGGCCTGCTTCTGTTGCCTTCAGGCGTAGTGTACTGCCTGCTTGTGTTGTCTGCAGGCACAGAGTATTGCCTGCTCGTGTTGCCTTCAGGCCATCCCCGTTCCGACAAATGGCTCAATGGTTGAGCTCCTAGAAAGAACGATGAACTTTCCGGGTTCGAATCCCCATGGGTGCGATTTAGTGTTCGCAGTCGCTGCCATCCGCAATGCCAACCGCAATGCCAACCGCTTTGCCAGGTAAAGTAGCAGCCCGTTCCCTACCGCCGTAAGACGGGGCTTTCTCGATACCACGCCCCACCAGGCGCCATCACTACTTGCCAGCAGGCGTAGGGTGACGCTTCACCAACAGACAACGGCCTCAAGGATAATACCCCACTCGTCCTTGACCTGGCTTTTGAATTCCAATGAATTCCAAGGGATTTGGGAACCCTGCAATTTTTGCTCTTTCTGGATTCTGGGCAGGATGCAGAACCAATATTGCGATAAAAGGGGGGTGGCCCATATTCCTTGTTTGGGTTTAAGGGTATATGAGTTCTAGCTGTCAACTCTCTCCCCCCCCTTCCCCCCCTCCAGTAGTAGGTGCTTGCTCTTGTGTGGGTGTATGAGTTCTAGCTGTTAACAACCCTGCCAGCAGGCGTTATCACTACTTGCCTGCAGGCGTAGGGTGACGCTTCACCAACAGACAACAGCCTCAAGGATTCGAACATTCTCTTGATGATGAAGCAGATGAAGAAGATAATGATAAGGATGCTGTTGGTGATGGTGATAATGGTGTTGATGGCTACATTATTCTGGTTCTCTACTTAACTCCAGATATCCAGAGCTAGACGCGGTCAAGTTATCTCTCACCAACCCTAAGTGCGCCTACTTTGCAAATTGTAGGAGTGGCACCACCATTCGAACTGAATCCTCCGTGTCAATGGTTTGTGTCGGGAGACCCACCTCCTGGGGTGAAAGTCCTTTCACACAAAAAAAGGATAATACCCCACGCGTCCTTGGGTTGATGCCGAGGCACCAAACAAATGCCAATGTGCATGCAAATGCAAACAGAACAAGTCCTATGCAGCGTCGCGTGCGACGCTGCATAGGACTTGTACTGCATAAGACTTGTTCGCAATTTGTAGCGTCGCGTGCGACGCTACAAATTGGCGGAGAGTGTTCGCAACGGGGCGACAGGTGGCAACGGAGGCGAGTTAGTTACGAGCAAATGCAAACAGAACCAACCAACCAAGGATTCCGGGAGACCACTATACCTAAGTACCTAACACCCACCCACCCCACCCCCCACCCACCCCACCCTCCCCACCCCCATTCGCCTCCACACACACACAAACTCACACACACACACCACACACACACACACCACACCCCTCTCAGTGATCATGGGGACAGATGAGCAAATGGACCCCCCCATCCTAGCCCTTGGTTGATTATTACATGTATTGACTCGGGAATGCATTTGCCCCTCCCCCCCCCCCCCCCCCCCCCCCCCCCCCCCCCCCCCCACACACACACACACCACCACCACCACCACCACCACCACCATCACCACCACCACCACCACCACCCACTCCCCCCCCACCACCACCATCCCCTACACCCCCAACCCCGCTATACCACCCCCACTCCACCCCCCCACACACCCCGCTGTACCACCCCCCACCCCCCACACACCCCACACACCCCACCCAGTTATACCACCCCCACCCCCCACACCCCACACACACCCCACACACCCCACACACCCCACACACCCCACACACCCCACCCCCCACCCCACACACACACCCCACACCCCACCCCGCTATACCACCCCCCACCCCCCACCCCCCACACACACCCCACCCCGCTGTACCTGACAAAGCCTCTCTGCTTTTCAAAAGCCTCCTCCCTGGTGGGTCCTTCAGGCTCGTTGTACTTCCACCCTGGCAAGGTACATGAAAACAGTGCCAGGGCGGTGATGGGGACCCCGGACATGCATGAATGCAGAGCATCATCTAGGAACGACTGGTCTGCAGGGGGAGGTTGGGTTGGGTTGGGTTGGGTTGGGTTGGGTTGGGTTGGGTTGGGTTGGGTTGGGTTGGGTTGGGTTGGGTTGGGTTGGGTTGGGTTGGGTTGGGTTGGGTTGGGTGGGTTGGGTTGGGTTGGGTTGGGTTGGGTTGGGTTGGGTTGGGTTGGGTTGGGTTGGGTTGGGTTGGGTTGGGTTGGGTTGGGTTGGGTTGGGTTGGGTTGGGTTGGGTTGGGTTGGGTTGGGTTGGGTTGGGTTGGTTGGGTTGGGTTGGGTTGGGTTGGGTTGGGTTGGGTTGGGTTGGGTTGGGTTGGGTTGGGTTGGGTTGGGTTGGGTTGGGTTGGGTTGGGTTGGGTTGGGTTGGGTTGGGTTGGGTTGGGTTGGGTTGGGTTGGGTTGGGTTGGGTTGGGTTGGGTTGGGTTGGGTTGGGTTGGGTTGGGTTGGGTTGGGTTGGGTTGGGTTGGGTTGGGTTGGGTTGGGTTGGGTTGGTTGGGTTGGGTTGGGTTGGGTTGGGTTGGGTTGGGTTGGGTTGGGTTGGGTTGGGTTGGGTTGGGTTGGGTTGGGTTGGGTTGGGTTGGGTTGGGTTGGGTTGGGTTGGGTTGGGTTGGGTTGGGTTGGGTTGGGTTGGGTTGGGTTGGGTTGGGTTGGGTTGGGTTGGGTTGGGTTGGGTTGGGTTGGGTTGGGTTGGGTTGGGTTGGGTTGGGTTGGGTTGGGTTGGGTTGGGTTGGGTTGGGTTGGGTTGGGTTGGGTTGGGTTGGGTTGGGTTGGGTTGGGTTGGGTTGGGTTGGGTTGGGTTGGGTTGGGTTGGGTTGGGTTGGGTTGGGTTGGGTTGGGTTGGGTTGGGTTGGGTTGGGTTGGTTGGGTTGGGTTGGGTTGGGTTGGGTTGGGTTGGGTTGGGTTGGGTTGGGTTGGGTTGGGTTGGGTTGGGTTGGGTTGGGTTGGGTTGGGTTGGGTTGGGTTGGGTTGGGTTGGGTTGGGTTGGGTTGGGTTGGGTTGGGTTGGGTTGGGTTGGGTTGGGTTGGGTTGGGTTGGGTTGTTGGTTGGGTTGGGTTGGGTTGGGTTGGGTTGGGTTGGGTTGGGTTGGGTTGGGTTGGGTTGGGTTGGGTTGGGTTGGGTTGGGCTGGGCTGGGCTGGGCTGGGCTGGGCTGTGATGTGAACCCCCGGACATGCAAGAATGCAGGGAATCATCCAGGAGCGGGTGGTCTACAGGGGGAGAGGGGTGGGTTGGTGGGTGGGTGGGGATATGTTAGTGTGCATAGTGGTTTGTTTTGGTTTGCCATTGCTGTGATTTGAACCCCACGACATGCAAGAATGCAGGGAATCATCTAGGAGCGACTGGTCTTCAGGGTGTGTGTGTATGTGTGTTTGGGGTGTGGGGGTGTGGGTGGGGGGGGGAGAATAGGTTAATAGAGTAAATATTGGTTTGTTTTTATTTGCCAATGCTGTGATGTGCACCCCGGACATGTGTGGTTTAGTTTGGGATGGTTCGCTGTTTCCTTTGCTTCGTTTTATTCTGTTTTGCTTTTCTTATATTATCTTGTCTTTGCATGATTTCACTTTGCATGATTTTGCTTTGCATGATTTCGCTTTGCATGATTTTGCTTGACTTAAAAGGATCGCTCCACACATATATATATGGGGGTGGGGGTGGAGGCCTTAAGCTAATTCCCCTTATTTACATGTGGATATAGAATAATGCCGTATGCATGCATATATATATATATATATATATATATATATATATATATATATATATATATATATATATAAAATAGAAATACAATACAATACAAACGTGACATGCAAGAATGCAGGAAATCATCTAAGAGCGACTGGGGGGGGGGGGGGAGGGGGGGGAGGTAGGCCCTCCTCAGGTCTTTTAGGCATTAGCCCTTTGTTTTAGCCCTCCTCAGTTTTTTTTAGCTCTCCTCAGGTTGTTTTAGCCCTCCTCAGGTTTTTTAGGCATTACAAGCCATTTTTGTACTCCTTTATAATACAATAAAAAAACTCCTTTATAACACAATAAAAAACTCCTTTATAATGCAATAAAAAAACTCCTTTATAACACAATAAAAAACTCCTTTATAATACAATTAAAAACTCATTTATAACACAATAAAAAAACTCCATAATAATAAAATAAAAAAACTCCTTTATAATACAATATAAAACTCCTTTATAATACAATAAAAACCTGACATGCAAGGCTGCAGAGCATCATCTATGAAAGACTAACTCAATCAACACACTACATGACATGTATGTGTATGTCACAGTCCAGGGGTAGGCCAAATATGCTAAATAAAGGGACTTGCCCAATAGTGACAGGAAGGGCAGGACAGAAAAATTACAACTAGGAAGACTTTCCAAAGGTCATGCATATATTGTCTTCCGGTCGCATCTTCCCTAATCCAACGATATGGGTCAAGTATTTCATGTTATGGTCCACCCACCCACCCACCCAATCAACCGCTCACCCGTGGGTGCACCCACCCAATCAACACACTACATGACAACTAGGGTGACTTACCAAAGGTCATGCACATATTGTCTGTGGGTCGCATCTTCCCTAGTCCAACGATATGGGTCATGTTATGGTCCATCCACCCACCCACCCACCCAATCAGCCGCTCACCCATGGGTGCACCCAACAACCCATCTACCCACCCAATCAACACACTACATGGCAACTAGGGTGGCTTACCAAAGGTCATGCACATATTGTCTTTGGGTCGCATCTTCCCTAGTCCAACGATATGGGTCATGTTATCGTCCATCCACCTGTTAGGCAGATACAGAGGTGGTGGGATGAGAGGCTGGAAGAGTGGGATGAGAGGCTGGCAGTGTGCACTTTGATTTTCTGCCAACGAGCCGCCATTCTGTCGCTGCATGGCCACACATTGGTCTGGGTAAACTAAACTAGTCAGAAATGCCCTCTTGAACGATATGGGTCATGTTATCGTCCATCCACCTGTTAGGCAGATACAGAGGTGGTGGGATGAGAGGGTGGAAGAGTGGGATGAGAAGTTGACAGTGTGCACTTATTTTTTCCGACAACGCGGTGCCATTCCGTTGCTGCATGGCGGTGGTGAAAGTGGTTGTGGTGGTGGCAGTGGCAGTATTGATGGTGGTGGTGGTGGTGGTGGTGGTGTGGGGGGGGGGGGGCAGTGGCTGCATCGCGACACATTGGTCTGGTTTAACTAGTCAGAAATTCACTCCCGAACCCCTTGGGCTCCGTGCTTCGTGCGCCACAGTTTTGGCGGGACAGCTCTGTGTGTGTGTGTTTCAGAGTATGTGTTGGGTATCGTCCGTCCACCAATCAGACAGATATACTGAGGTGGTTGGGTGACAGGCTAGACGAATCTGATGAGAGGGTGGAAGAGTGTGATGACAGGTTGAAAGTGTGATGAGAGGCTGACAGTGTGCACTTTCTTTTTCTGCCAACAAGTCGTCATTCCGCCGCTGCATGGTGATGAATTGGTCCGGCTAAATTAGTCGGAAATACCCCCTGAATGATTTGGGTCATGTTATCGTCCATTCACCTGTCAGGCAGATACAGAGGTGGTGGAATGAGAGGATGGAAGTGTGGGATGAGAGGCTGGCAGTGTGCACTTTGATTTTCTGGCAACGAGCCGCCATTCTATCGCTGCATGGCGACACATTGGTCTGGCTAAACTAAACTAGTCAGAAATGCCCCCCCGAACGATATGGGTCATGTTATCGTCCATCCACCTGTCAGGCAGATACAGAGGTGGTGGGATGAGAGGATGGAAGAGTGGGACGAGAGGCTGGCAGTGTGCACTTTGTTATTCTGCCAACAAGTCGCCATTCCGCCGCTGCATGGTGATGAATTGGTCCAGCTAAATTAGTCGGAAATACCCCCTGAATGATTTGGGTCATGTTATCGTCCATTCACCTGTCAGGCAGATACAGAGGTGGTGGAATGAGAGGATGGAAGAGTGGGATGAGAGGCTGGCAGTGTGCACTTTGATTTTCTGGCAACGAGCCGCCATTCTATCGCTGCATGGCGACACATTGGTCTGGCTAAACTAAACTAGTCAGAAATGCCCCCCCGAACGATATGGGTCATGTTATCGTCCATCCACCTGTCAGGCAGATACAGAGGTGGTGGGATGAGAGGATGGAAGAGTGGGACGAGAGGCTGGCAGTGTGCACTTTGTTATTCTGCCAACAAGTCGCCATTCCGCCGCTGCATGGTGATGAATTGGTCCGGCTAAATTAGTCGGAAATACCCCCTGAATGATTTGGGTCATGTTATCGTCCATTCACCTGTCAGGCAGATACAGAGGTGGTGGGATGAGAGGATGGAAGAGTGGGATGAGAGGCTGGAAGAGCGGGATGAGAGGCTGGCAGTGTGCACTTTGATTTTCTGCCAATGAGCCGCCATTCTGTCGCTGCATGGCCACACATTGGTCTGGGTAAACTAAACTAGTCAGAAATGCCCCCTTGAACGATATGGGTCATGTTATCGTCCATCCACCTGTCAGGCAGATATAGAGGTGGTGGGATGAGAGGATGGAAGAGTGGGATGAGAGGCTGACAGTGTGCACTTGGTTTTTCTGCCAACGAGCCGCCATTCCGCCGCTGGATGGCGACACATTGGTCTGGCTAAACTGGTCAGAAATGCCCACCCGATTGATTGTGAGGGTGTTCTGGATGTATGCGAGGTTTAGGTTCGCTTTTGACTTTGCTTTGGTTTATTCTGTTTTTCCTTTCTTAGATTTTCTTGTCTTTACGTGATTTTGCCTGTTTTGTTTTGCTTATTGGCGGAGCTCCCTCTTCAAGGGGGCGAGAGCCCCCATGTTTACCCATTTGTCTGCTCGACCGAAAAAAGAAAAACTTGAAGCCTGACACGTCATCCAACAGTCGCGTAACTAACTCACTTCGGTCAGCTCCATCGTTGCCACCTTTCATTCCGTTGCCAACACACTCCGCCAATTTTCCACGTCGCTTGCGACGCTGCATAGGACTTGTTGCTTTGAGTTGCATTTCTTTGCATGATTTTGCTTGGTTTTGCTTATTTTTGCTTTGAGTTGCATTTCTTTGCATAATTTTGCTTGGTTTTGCCTATTTTTGCTTTGTGTTGCATTTCTTTGCATGATTTTGCTTGGTTTTGCCTATTTTTGCTTTGTGTTGCATTTCTTTGCATGATTTTGCTTGGTTTTGCTTATTTTTGCTTTGTGTTGCATTTCTTTGCATGATTTTGCTTGGTTTTGCTTATTTTTGCTTTGTTTGGCCATTCTTTGCATGATTTTGCTTGGTTTTGTTTGGCCATTCTTTGCATGATTTTGTTTGGTTTTGCTTGGTTTTGTTTGGCCATCTTGGTTTTGTTTGGCTTGGTTCGCTTTTGACTCCGCATTTTTTCATTATGTTTTGCTTCTCTTTCTTTTTCCTTCCCCTTGCGCGATTTTCTTTGGTTTGCGTGATTTCACATGTTTTGTTATGTGTTGCTTTGCCCTGCGTGATTTTGCATGTTTGCGTGATTTTGCATGTTTGCGTGATTTTGCATCTATGCGTGATTTCGCATGTTTTGTTTTGTGTTGCTTTGCCTTGCGTGATTTTGCATGTTTGCGTGATTTTGCATGTTTTGATTTGTGTTGCTTTGCCTTGCGTGATTTTGCTTGACTGAAAAGGATCACCCCACCTATCTCCATACAATAATAATACAATACAACAAAAAAACGACATGCAAGAATCAGTTTTTGTTTCAAATTTGGAAGTGGGTTTTTTCTACCTTCATGGTATTAGGCCTTCTCCAGGGACAGCATTTTATAGCTTTTTATAGCTTTTAGGGCCATTTAAGGCCATTACAAAAAAACTGTTTATAGCGATAATTTGGGTCATAACAGGTTCAAAAGTAGCAATTGCCATGTATAGCAGGAACAAGTTCTATGCAGCGTTGCATGCGACGCTAAAAATTGGCCAAGAGTGATCGCGACGGAGCGACAGGTGGCAACGGAAGCGAGTTAGTTACGAGTCTGTTGGCTGACGTGTCAGGCTTCGTCTCGTCCACCAAAAACATGACATGCATGAGTGCAGAGCATCACCTACGGGGTACCTCCGTTGTGTGGTGAAAGAGCCATGAGACCTGTCCATCAGGCTTGGTGTTCTGGATGTATTCAAAACCGCCATTCATCTCACACCGCCTCCCCCCCCCACCACCACACCACCACACTCCCCCCCCCACCCACCCACCACCCCCACCCCACCCTCAACCCCATCCCCATATATCTGAGAGGCCCCTCAGTTGTGTGGTGGAAGAGCCAGGCTACCGGTCCATCTGGCTTGGTGTTCTAGATGTAGACAAAGCCGCCATTCATACCGCATCCATGCTCCTCCACACACACACACACACACACCACACACACACCACCCACCCCCATCCCCATATACCTTACAGGCCCCTCAATTGTGTGGTGAAAGAGCCAGGCTACCGTTCCATCTGGCTTAGTATTCTGGATGTAGGCAAAGCCGCCATTCATACCACATCCATGCTCCTCAACACACACACACACACACCACCCCCCCCACCACCACCACCACCACCTACCCCCACCACCACCCCCATCCCATATAAGAGGCCCCTCAGTTGTGTAGTGGAAGAGCCAGGGCTACCGGTCCATCTGGCTTTGAGTTCAGGATGTAAGCAAAGCCGCCATTCATACCCACCCCCACCACCACCACACCACCACACCACTACCCACCCCACCCCACCACCCACCCCCATCCTCATATACCTGAGAGGCAGCTCAGTGGTGTGGTGAAAGAGCCAGGCTACCGGTCCATCTGGCTTTGTGTTCTGCATATAAGCAAAGCCACCATTCATACCGCATCCATGCTCCTCCACACCCATTAGGTTGTAGCTATCAAGTGGGGGGGACTTCAAGAACACATAGGGATCTTGGAAAATCATGTAGTCACTGTTCGGGTGGGGGACGAGGGGAGGAGGGGGGGAGGTGAGGGGAGGGAGGGTGTGTGTGGGGTGGGGTGGGGTGGGGTGGGGGTGGGGGTGGGGTGGTGGGGGGGGTGGTGGGGGTGGTGGGGGGGGGGGGGGGGGGGGTATGAAGAGGTGGGAGGGTGGGTGGGTGGGTGGGCGGGGCGGACATTAGGTTGAAGCTTTCAAGTGGGGGAGACTACAAGAACACGTAGGGATCTTGGAAAATCATGTTGTCACTGAGCAGGGTGGAAAGAGAGGAAGACGGGGGTAGGGGTGGGGGAGGGGGGAGGCTTCCCTCCAGTGAGCTAGCATCCACAAGCCAGATCTCCTATACCCTAAACACTATACTTTATGTATATTATACGTTGTAACCCATGCGAGCTGAGCGTGCCTATTTAAGAGCCACCTGGGATTTCTTTGGGGTGGGTGGGTGGGTGGGTGGGTGCGGGAAGGAGGGAAGAGGGGGGAAGGGGGGACTCACCTGTCCAAGGCCAGTATGTTGTAGCCCATGCGGGCTGAGCGCGCCATGAATTTCCAGCGCAGGTGCCACAGACGCGGCCCCCCTCCCCAACTGCGCTCGTGCTGAGGCGAGTCATCCCACCCGCAGCTCATGTTCAGGTATCCTCGGTCTGCTGTTGCCAGCTGTTCACAACCAGTGGAATTCATGGTCAATGCCAGCATATGGTTCATGCCCAGTCGTCTGACCTGGCTGTACAGCTGGAACACGAACTCGACATAGAGCACTCCGTAGGTTGTGACCACTATGAGCTCCTTCTTATAGCTGACAGTGTCAAACATGTCTTTCATGCCCTTGCCTGCACACAGTATTCAAATTCCAAATTTCAAATTCAAACACACTTGGCTGTACAGCTGGAACAAAAACTCGACATAGAGCACTCCGTAGGTTGTGACCACAATGAGCTCCTTCTTATAGCTGACAGTGTTGAACATGTCTTTCATGCCCTTGCCTGAACACAGTATTCAAATTTCGAATTTCAAATTCAAACACACTTGGCTGTACAGCTGGAACAAAACTCGACATAGAGCACTCCGTAGGTGGTGATAAGGACGAGCTCCTTCTTGTAGCTGACAGTGTTGAACATGCCTTTCATGCCCTTGCCTGCACACAGTATTCAAATTTCAAATTTCAAATTCAAACACACTTGACTGTACAGCTGGAACAAAAACTCGACATAGAGCACTCCGTAGATGGTGATAAGGACGAGCTCCTTCTTGTAGCTGACAGTGTCGAACATGTATTTCATGCCTTTGCCTGCATGCAGTATTCAAATTTCGAAATTCGATTTTCAAATTCAAGCACGCAATTATAAACATAGTTTGAGGCCCTTACCTGCGTAAGCCATTCAAATTTAAATTCAAACACACGTGTATGAAAAACATTTGTGACCTGAGGTCACTTTGCTCACATCTCTCTCCACCATCCCAAGGCTACACAAGCCACTCTCCTCGCACTCCAACCCCTCAGTTACCAGCTCTACCCGCTGTAATAGGCATTTCTTAGGATAAAAAGGGACAATGCACTCCCCTGTTGCAACCTGGCTCACATCTCTCTCCACCATCCCAAGGCTACACAAGCCACTCTCCTCACACTCCAACCCCTCAGTTACCAGCTCGACCGGCTAAACAAGGCGTTTCTTTAGAAAACAAGTCCTATGCAGCGTCACAAGCAACGCGGAAAATTGGTGGAGTGTGTTGGCAACGGAACGAAAGGTGGCAACGATAGAGCTGACCGAAGCGAGTTAGTCACGCAACCGTTGGATGATGTGTCAGGCTTCAAGCAATTTTTCGGTTGGACAAACGGACAAATGGGTAAACATGGGGGCTCCCGCCCCCTTGAAGAGGGGGCTCTGCCAATAAGGGTCTCACCTGAGGTCACTTCGCCCTCATATCTTTTCACCTTCCCAAGACTGCACATGCCACTCTCCCCACACTCCAACCTCTCAGTTACTCGCTCTACCCTCTCAACAAGAAGTATTTTTAGATAAAAAGGGTCATGGTCTCACCTGAATTAACTTATCCCACATATCTCTTCACCTTCCCAAGACTGCACATGCCACTCTCCTTGCACTGCAGACCCTCAGTCGACTCCGACAGCACAGGTATATTGCCGAAGGTCCTGTTCCAACACAACACAACACAACACAACACAACACAACACAACACAACACAACACAACACAACACAACACAACACAACACAACACAACACAACATAAACATCCCTTCTCCTGAAAACAACAAAAACAAAAAACAAACGTTTTGCACTTGCAAGAGACAATGCTCTCACCTGAGGTAACTTCGCCCTCATATCTCTTCACCTTCCCAAGACTGCACATGCCACTCTCCTCACACTCCAACCCCTCAGTTACTCGCTCTACCCTCTCAACAAGAAGTTGTTTTAGATAAAGAGGGTCTTGGTCTCACCTGAGGTAACTTCGCCCTCATATCTCTTCACCTTCCCAAGACTGCACATGCCGCTCTCCTCACACTGCAGACCCTCAGTGGACTCCGACAGCACAGGCACGCTCACATTGCCCTTATACAACAGCTCCTCCCCCTGGTCTTTCTTCTCCTCCCCTCCTCCACTTTGGCTTGGGCTCTTTTGGGGGGCCTTGAGCTCATAATTGAGGGCCTCCTCTGCAAGCCTGGAGGATAGGTTGAGGGCTGACGCACCACCGTCCAAGACAATCTTTCCATCCACGATGGACGCCAAGGGTCCCTTAACGTACTCAGTCACCTAGAAAGAGGTGGTGGGTGTCTGTGTGAGTGGGGGGGGGGGGGGGGGGGGGGGCGGGGGGGGGGGTACTCAGTCACCTATTAAGAGGTGTGTGTGTTTGTGGGGTGGGTGGGGTGGGGGGAGTGGGGGAGGAAGATAGGTTTGAGGGCAGACACACCACCGTCCAAGACAATCTTTCCATCCACAATGGACGCTAAGGGTCCCTTAACGTACTCAGTCACCTAGGAACAGGTGGGGGAGGGAGGGAGGGATGCTTTGGTTTGAGTGTGTGTGTGTCCCCTACACATACATGCATACACATACATACATGCATGCACATACATACATACATGCATACACATGCATACATGCACACATGCTGACACAAACATGCATACACATACATACATGCATACACATCCAAACATGCATACACATACATACATGCATACAAATACATACATGAATACACATACAAACATGCATACACATACATACATGCATACACATACATACATGCATACACATACATACATGCATACACATACATACATGCATACAAATACATACATGAATACACATACAAACATGCATACACATACATACATGCATACACATACATACATGCATACACATACATGCATACACATACATACATACGTACATGCATACATACATGCATACATATACATACATATGTACATG
>JAJSRW010001154.1:0-10000 GCA_022414725.1 Microglena sp. YARC | reverse complement strand
ACCCTTGTCTGCAAGGAACGCACTGCATGGGTTGGGGGTTGGGGGTGGGTGTGGGATGGGGATGGGTGTGGTTGGGTGTGGGTGTGGGATGGGGATGGGTGTGGGTGTGGGTTGGGGGTGGGGGTGGGATGGGGGAGGGTGTGGGTTGGGGGTAGGTGTGGGTTGGGGTTGGGGGTGGGTTGGGGGAGGGTGTGGGATGGGTGTGGGTTGGGGTAGGTGTGGGTTGGGGGTGGGTGCGGGTTGGGGGAGGGTGTGGGATGGGGGTGGGATTCTGAACGTGGGTTCAGGGATTCTGGGTTGCTCCAGGGGTTCTGGATTCTAGGCTCCTCCCCATCCTCCCCCTTCTCCCCCTCCCTTTCCTACCTGCAGACCCGCCACTCCTTGGTGAGCACGCTTCCATCATGGGGAATGGTTCTTGCAGCGTAGGGCATGCTCTCAGCGGGCAGGCGCAGGACCCCCAGGCTGTTGTTGCAGGCCTTGGGGCCCTCCTGCACGTCCTGGTGCGCCCAGGGGGAGGCACACTGAATATCGGAGTATACTACACCTTCCCCTTCCTTCTTCTTCTTCTTCTTCTTCTTCTTCTTCTTCTTCTTCTTCTTCTTCTTCTTCTTCTTCTTCTTCTTCTTCTTCTTCTTTTTCTTCTTCTCTTCCCCTCCCCCTTCTCCATTCCCTGCCTCTTCTCCCTCCCTCCCCCCTATCTCTCCCCTTCTTCCTTCCTCCCCCCTTCTCTCCTTCCTTCCCCTACCTGCACATCCGCCACTTCTTCCCTCCCTCCCTCTTCCCCTCCCCTTCTTCCACCCTATCCTCCTCCTCCCTTCCTCCCCCTCCTCACCTCACCTCCCTTCTCCCCATACCTCCCCTCCCCCTCCTCCCCTCCTCCTCCCTCTTCTCCCCTACCTCACATCCCCATCCGCCTCCTCCCTCTCTTCTCTACCTCACCTCACCTCCCCTCCTCCCCTCCCTCCTCCTCTTCTCCCTACCTACCTCATCTCCCCTCCTCCCTCCCTCCCTCCCTCTTCTCCCCTACCTCACCTCATCTCCCCCTCCTCCCCTCCCTCCCTCCCTCTTCTCCCCTACCTCACCTCATCTCATCCCCTCCTCCCCTCCCTCCCTCCCTCTTCTCCCCTACCTCACCTATCATCCCCCTCCTCCCCTCCTCCCTCCCTCTTCTCCCTACCTCACCTCATCCTCCCCCTCCCTCCCCTCCCTCCTCCTCCTCTTCTCCCCTACCTCACCTCATCCTCCCCTCCTCCCCTCCCTCCCTCCCTCTTCTCCCCTACCTCACCTCATCATCCCCCTCCTCCCCTCCCTCCCTCCCTCTTCTCCCCTACCTCACCTCATCCTCCCTCTCCCCTCCCTCCCTCCCTCTTCTCCCCTACCTCACCATCCCCCTCCTCCCCTCCCTCCCTCCCTCTTCTCCCCTACCTCACCTCATCTCCCTCCTCCCCTCCCTCCCTCCCCTCTTCTCCCCTACCTCACCTCATCCTCCCCTCCTCCCCTCCCTCCTCCCTCTTCTCCCCTACCTCACCTCATCCCCCCTCCTCCCCTCCCTCCCTCCCTCTTCTCCCCTAACCTCACCTCATCATCCCCCTCCTCCCCTCCCTCCTCCCTCTTCTCCCCCTACCTCACTCATCATCCTCCCTCCTCCTCCTCCCCCTCCTCTCTCTCCCCTACTCGTACCTCATCACTGGCCCCTCTTCTCCCCCCCTCCCTCCCTCTTCTCCCTCCCTATCAGCCTCCCCCTCCCCTCTCCTCCCCTCCCCCCTACCTGCAGACCCGCCACTCCTTGGTGAGCACGTCTCTATCATGGGGAATGGTCCTTGCGGAATAGGGCATGCTCTCCGCGATCAGGCGCAGGACCCCCAGGCTGTTGTTACAGGCCTTGGGGCCCTCCTGCACGTCTTGGTGCACCCAGGGGGTGGCACAGGGCATGTCGGGGTACACTACAGTGCGGCCTGAGAGGAGGGCAAGCTGTACCAGGCCGGCGGTGATTTGCTTGAACTCACGCAGGCTCCTAGTCTTGCTCATATCTATGCTTGGAGATAGAAGCAGCACCTGGGAGCACAGGGTTTACTTATAAATAAATAATGAAATGAATGAATTAATTAATTAATAAAGTGAAGAAATTAAATTCATAAATTACAGAAGCTGCACCAGGCCGGCGGTGATTTGCTTGAACTCACGCAGGCTCCTAGTCTTGCTCATGCCTATGCTTGGAGATAGAAGCAGCACCCGGGAGCACAGGAATTCGTTAATTAAATCATGGATATATTGATTAATTGCATAATCAATTCATTAATGGATTGATTCATTAAATCATACATTTTATAATTAATTAATGACATAAGCTGCACCAGGCCGGCGGCTTGAAATCACGTAGGCTCCTGGTATTGCTCATGTCTATGCTTGGAGACAGCAGCAGCACCTGGGAGCAAAGGGTTTAGTTAATTAATTAATTAATTAATTAATTAATTAATTAAATCAAGAATTTATTCATTTATCAAAAAAAAAAAAAAAAAATGTATCTCCATAGGTGCCCAAGTCCAAAAATAATAGTTTAAAAATAAATTAATTTAAAATATATGTATCTCCATAGGTGCGTAAGTCCAAAAACGCCCTAAGTTGGTACAAGATTGTGGTACAGAGCCGTATTGGCCCCAAAATGCTCGGAATCGAATTCTGTCTGGCCCACGTTTCGCACAATTGTGTCAGCTACACCCACATGTATTTCCGGTCCGCATTCGCATGCGGTCGCGAGCAGCCTTGTACGGAAGGCCGCTGGCAGTACATCAGAGGTGCGATAAATTGTGGTACAAATCCAGGTCGCGCCAGACACGAGGCCGCGCGAGCTATTCCGAATCATGTTACCGGGACGAAAGGCTTATCAAACCCCTACAAGGTCGGAGGCTGGCGCTTCAGGCTTGGCCTCGGAATTTACTGAGATAGGCAGTACAACTCGAAAATTCACCTGATCACCCCCCAATCCCACCTCCCAACTTGAGATTTCACCCCCCTTTCCCAAATCAAAAACTAACTAATTTTTTTAATATGTTTTGAAAATAAATTTGAAATTTGAATTTTGAATTTTGAAATTGCAAAAACAAAAGTAAGTCTTCGTGCTACAAAGCAAAGCTAAGACCCAAAATGAAACAATTCAGCTTGTGCAGCGTTGTACCACACTTAGGGCACCCACAATATGTAAATAATCAGTATTTTTGGGGTCCATATTCACCCGTACTGCCCATGTTACTGCATCCAAAACCTGATGTTAACAATTTCTTATGAGGAATGATGTGCACAATAGGGCTACCAACTTTTATTTTACGAAAACTTGTTTTTGATAGCGATAGGCTCCGTTCCACTTCTACTCAAAATCCGTACCGACTTAGGGAGCCCCATAGTGGAAAAAAAAAATCACATGTTTTGCTTTGCCTGCTTCCCACAACCTGAGAGAACCCAACTCCGAGTATTTATATGTTGAACTGATGTGGTTAGGTAACTTATTAGCAAAACAAAGTTTTCTTTGGACTTGAGGTAATAGGTGAAAACCATCCGCACCACTCAGGGTCGGACTTAGGCACTTATGGAGATACCGATATTAAATAATTTAATAATGCATGTATTAATTAATCAATTACATTAGCTGCACCAGGCCAGCATTGATTTGCTTGAACTCACGCAGGCTCCTTGTCTTGCTCGTGTCAATGCTTGGAGACAGCGGCAGCACCTGGGAGCACAGGGTTTTCTTAATCAATTAATTAATTAAATCAAGAATTGATTAATTCATCAAATAATGAATTGATTAATGAATTAAATCATACATTTTATAATGAAATTAATTGCATAAGCTTACAACCAGGCCATTGGTGATTTGCTTGAACTCTCGCAGGCTCCTGGTCTTGCTCATGTCTATGCTTGTGGATAGAAGCAGCACCTGGGAGCACCGGGTTTGCTCATTAAATGGTGTATATATTGATTAGTTGCATAATTAATTTATGGATTAATTCATTCACACACACACAAAATTTGTTGATAATTTGCCTCATTTATTTAAACGAATCCGAATTAAGGGAAAAGAAAAGAAAAAAGAAAAGGAAAAGGAATGGAAAAAAGGAAAGAAAAAAGAAAAGAAAAAGAAAGGAAAAGGGAGAAGAAAAGGAAATAGAAAAAGAAAAAGGGGGGAAAAGGAAAGAAAAAGAAAAGAGAAAAAATGACAAGAAGAAAAAAAAGGCGCGCCTTGGTAGGGATGTGGCCAGCCATGTACGGACCAGGGGCCAGCTTGGCTTGTGCCGCTTCATTTTAAAGGTGGCGTATATCTTACTCCCACCTTCAGCTACAACATGACTAGAAAAAGCACGCTGGAGATAGACAACAAAAGAAAGAAGAAGACAAAAGGCGCACGATTGTAGGGATGTGGGCCCCAGTCGCACCAGAACCGACCGACGAGAACTGCTGCAGGCCGGGAAGAAAAGATAAAAAGAAGAAGAAAAAGGGCCACCTTGGTAGGGATGTGGCCAGCCAAGTACGGACCAGGGGCCAGCTTGGCATGCGACTCTTTATTGGCATGGAGGAACTTGGACAGCTTCCAATCGAAGGCGCCGTAGATCTTACTAACGGCGGCCTTCCACTCATTGCGCACAAAGGGCAGCACATGGAAGTGGAACATCACCTGGGGGTCATGGAGAGAATGCGTAATATTAATATATATTATTCTTGGACAGCTTCCGATCCAAGGCGACATAGACCTTACTAACAGCGGCCTTCCACTCGTTGCGCACAAACGGCAGCACATGGAAGTGGAACATCACCTGGGGGTCATGGAGAGAATGCGCATATATTAGAATGTATTGTTACGTTATAATATATAATGCGTTGCGCACAAAGGGCGGCACACGGAAGTGGAACATCACCTGCGGGTCATGGAGAGAATGGGCATTTATATGGGTATGCGTGTATCTGTATACTTGTTTTACCATGTAGTTGCATGATCCGCATCATCTTCTTCTGTATCATTTATACATTTACATATATATATATATATATATTATATATATATATATATATATATATATATATATAGAGGAGAAGAGAGAGAGAGAGAGAGAGAGAGAGAGAGAGAGGAGAGAGAGAGAAGAGAGAGAGAGAGAGAGAGAGATAGCGTCATCATCACCTGGCGTGGCCGGGAGCCGTCCACGGGGGTAAGCCAGCCATGGTTGAGGGCAGCAGCAGATGTGGATAGCCAACTGGGCACAAAGCCAAATTCCTCTGTCACATCATTTGCATGCTCCGGGTCGCTGTCACTCTTCCACCACGGGCACTGGCTATCGTCAGCACAGTCACCCTTGAGCAGCTCGAAGTACTGTTCCGTGTACTGCCCTGCATGGCAGATCATTCAGTATATTGAATTTTGCTACTATTAATACAAATGATTGAAGATCCTTATACAGTATTCTATATTTTTAAATGTTTTGTATTTATATTTGCAATTTTACACAAATGATTGAAAGATCCCGGAAAGATCCTTATTCAGTATTTTATATTTGTAAATGTTTTGCGAGATTTGATGTTTTTGATGTTTTGTATTTATATTGGCAATTTTATACAAATGACTAAAAGGTCCATATTCAGTCTCGCCACCCCAGTCGCCCTTGAGCAGCTCAAAGTACTGGTCCGTTTACTCCCCTACATTGGTATACAGTACTATGAGGAGTTTGTTGGTGCTGTTGCTGTATGTAAGTAGTTGTCTGTGTACTTCCCTGCATTTCAGATCATTAGGTACGCTTGGTACATGGTACTATGAGGGATTTTGTTGTTTTGTTTGTTGCCGCTATTTATTTGTATCATGATAATCCAGTTATTTGTTTATCATTAATTATTTTTCATCATTTTATTATGATCATTCAAGTTCTTATTTATCATGTTTATTTTTCATTTTTACATGCATGATTCATTCAGTTCTTATTTATCCACTTAATTATTTTTCATCATTTTTTATCATGTTTACCTTTCATTTCTTACATCATTGATTCCAGGGGCCATTCAATACGTATGTGGAGAGGCGCAAGCTGTAATCGTCTCTGATTTGGTCGTAGACCACGAAAACCCGTTGAAAAAAAAGTAAAAAAAGTGCCTGGGGGCTGAGATTATGATGGGGGGGCCAAAGGGGGGGGGGGCAGGGGGGGGGGGGGGGGGGTCATGTGAGGCCAATCTCAAAAATTTCTTTCACAACTTCTCCATCTGTGGCCTGATCTCGAACATGCCGCACCTCATCTAAAAACGCCTAGACGAAAGCGTTACGAAGATTCAGTCGTTGGTCAATTACACACAGGGGTGTAATTTAATGGATGTACTGGAAGGTAACATCATGTCCTGGACCCCAAGCAGAACTTCACAACCAGATGGCGGACAAGTCCCCGACTTAGCAGTTTGGAAGCTCGGGACTGCAGACTGGGGGGGGTGGGGGTGGGGGGTGCATGGTGCAGTGGGGGTGAGGGTGGGGATGCAGGTGGGGGTGCAGTGGGGTGCAGTGGGGGTGGAGGGTGGGGATGCGGGTGGGGGTGCCAGTGGGGTGCCAGTGGGGGTGGAGGGTGGGGATGCGGGGTGGGGGTGCCAGTGGGGGTGCCAGTTGGGGGTGGAGGTGCAGTTGGTTAAAGCTCAAGAAGCAGGAATTCGCGCTTGTTTACAGCAACGATTGAAAAATAAAATGTTTAAGGTCAAGTCCAGGGTGAGGCCGAGGCTAGACAAGCAAAACAACAGAGTCAGGAGTTGGAAAGCTCAAATAACAAGAAGCCGGAGGTCAGCCGTCGTTGTTTTGGAGCAGAGTGCTGAAGTAAAGAGCTGTTGGATGGTCTACAAGACATGCAGCAAACATGCAGTCACATTGTTGAGAATTATCCATTCACCTGATAGGGACAAAGCCAAAACTTGGGGGGCCTGCCCTCTTGACAGCTGCCCACAAGGCTACCGGCAATTTGACCTGGATCAGGCTAGACGAATAGTGTACTTTATGCGGGTGTCAGGTGGATGGAGGTGTGGTTCACTTCCTGATTGCTCCTTTGGCCCCACAACTGTTGTACTTCTCATGAGACTCCTCTGAACCTGCCTCTGACTGATGTGTTATTTATGAACTACACTTCGTAACGAATGGTAACCGGCAGATGAAACTCACTTTGCAGCCTACTCCTGTTATCGAAGATACTTTCGTGTGGGTGTGGGTGGGTGGGTAGGTGGGGGGGCAGGGGTCGCTTATACATAAGCCAAACCACATTTTAAAGATGACTTACTTAAAGATCTCTACTTGAGGGTCAGTATGCACCTAACTTTCATGGCATAAGTATTATTGGTGAGGAAGATTATTGGCCCTTTTAAGCCCATGGGGGGGGGGTACAGGGCAAAAAACAAACTTCAATAGCATGGGTGTCAAAAATAGCATTCCTTGATGGCCCCCTAATCATGATCATTCAGTTTCTTACTTATCATTTATTTACTTTTCATTATTTTTATCATGAGCATTCAGTTCTTATTTATCATGAGTATCTCATACTTGCAATGTTATACAAAATTAATATTTATTATGGGGATCTTATTCACATAAATTAAATTATTATACCTCATGTATAATGTATGTATGTTTGTATAATAATAATTGTTATTATTCATTATTATTTATTATTATTAATTGATATTATTATTATTATTTCCACCCTACCTCCTTTAGTGGAGTAGATTGGCCCCTAGCTCTGGGGGCATGGAGCCGGCAGAGCCTGCAGGCGTCTTTGATCGTCATGCTGTTAAAGTGGTTGAAGAAGTCAGGGAAGCGGGGCTCCTTGGGGAACGACACGGGGGGCTGTACTACCTCACTCTTTATTTCATCACACTTCACCATGCTTGTCTGTGTGTCAATCGCGGAGGTCTTGCTCAGACCTCCCTCCCCACTCCAGTCGTCCGGCAGGCAGGCAGCTAGCGCCATCTTTGGTGATGGGGGCTTGCGACCATGGTGGAGGTGGGAGCGAGTCGTCCAAGAAGGACTGGTCGAAGGTCATACACATCTGGCTCTTCCCTGTGTACATCACGCGTGGCGCATGTGATACAATACCATGGTGTGCAAAGTACAATATCATGGCAGTGTCCGAATTACAATATCATGGTGGTGCGCGAAGTACAATACCATGGTGGTGTGCGTAGTGCAATACACAGGTGGTGTGCGAAGTACAATACCATGGTGGTGTGCGTAGTGCCATACACTAGTGGTGTGCAAAGTACAATACCATGGTGGTGTGCGTAGTGCAACACACAGGTGGTGTGCGAAGTACAATACCATGGTGGTGTGCGTAGTGCAATACACTGGTTGTGTGCGTGGTGCAATACCATGGTGGTGTGCGTAGTGCAATACACTGGCGGTGTGCGAAGTACAATACCATGGTGGTGTGCGTAGTGCAATACACTGGCGGTGTGCGAAGTACAATACCATGGTGGTGTGTGTAGTACAATACCATGGTGGTGTGCGTGGGTGCATATACCATCGTGGTGTGCTGTAGTACAATACACTGGTGGTGTGCGTGTGCAATACCATGGTGGTGTGTGTAGTATATACCATGGTGGTGTGCGTAGTGCATGATACCTGGTGGGTGTGTGGTAGTACTACAATGTGGAGTGCATGTTGCAGGCAATTCCCAGTTCAAAATCCATCCATCCATGCTGCTGCATTATCATACCCCCACTAACAGGTGCATGCATGCTTCCATCCTGCATCACTGTCCTGCAACCACACGTATCAGCCGTTCTTTTCTACGACATGCCATCTTGCCACCCACCCAGGTACCCCACACCACTAGTCCCACCTACACCACCCACACACACCTTACAACACCCCACACCATTAGAACACCACGCTCCAGCAGTTCAGTTTCTTTTCCCAGCTTCCATCTTGCCACAACACACACACACACACACCCTACCAATACCACACACTATAAGGGCTTACATTACACCTACATAACAACCAAACACATCAGCATCTTCCAGCTGCCATCTTGCCACAACACACACACTATAACCTCAACACCACACATACCCACACATCAGCTTCTTCCAGATTCCAGATCTTGCCAGACACTAACCCCAACCCACCACACACACCAACTTACAACACCGCGGACACCTATACCTTCCAACACACCACACACGTAGCACACATTGTGTTCAGCTTCTTCCGCAGCTCCATCTCTTGCAACACACACACACACGCACAGCATACCCACATACTTACAACACCACACACACTAATGTTAGCTCTTACAAACGCAACATCCGACACACTATCATTTCCTTACCATGATTTCCAATCTTCGGGCCACAACCACTACACACAACACACAACCCTTACAACACCACACACCTAAGTAACTTGTGCCGTTACATACCACTAAGTAGCAACAGTATGCAGGTTTCTGTTCCCAGCTGGCCATTCTTGCCACAATCACTGCCACACCATCCCAGCTCACATCACGACGCTTATCAAACAACCCACACATCATACCGTTAACAAGACCGCACACACACACATTCAGTCATAGCTGCTTCCATGCTGTCTATCTTGTGCCACATAAGCACGACCACACATCCACACACCACCACTCGCTCTTCACAACACCCACACACTGATACACCTGTCCAACACCCACACACCACACATCAGCTCTTCCGCTCCCATATTCCTACCACACACCCACACACACACCTGTCCAACACCCACAACTATACCTTCCAAACTACACCCACACACCTGACACTATCAGCTTCTTCCCAGCTTCATCTTGCCACACGACCACACACCCACACCTTTACAACACTCCCACACCTGACTTACCTCTTACAACACGCCACACACACCCACACATTATGCTTCCTCCCCAGTCTTCCGACATCTTTGCCATACCTACCCCCACCCCCCCACCCCCCCACCCACACCTTAACAAACATCCATTCATCCCTCCACATC
>JAJSRW010001345.1:0-38663 GCA_022414725.1 Microglena sp. YARC | reverse complement strand
GCCCAACGCTCCTACTCTCGCACGGCACTAGTTTCCTTTTGATTTTATTAGGTTCAGGGACTTCAAGGTGCCAATCTAGTGTTGCTTTAGGTGTGGCTGATTTAAATCATACCTGCTTTGACCAGGACAGGCACCTGCCCGCACACTCCTACTCACTATAACTGTTTTTGGCTACTCCAGCCAGGCAGTTGGCCTAAGCCCTAAAAGTCCAATAGGCTCTAGAAAGCTGATTAGGTAGCTTCCAAAAGGTGCATACTAAGGCTTGCTGTCAGGTGTGGTTGAATTTACTACCTCACAAGTGTGGCTAGTCCGCGCCTACCTCCTTCAAGGTGATCGACTATCCTCGCGCTCGCAGCAGCTGGAAGGAAGGTGGGAAAGCACCAGGGACCTCCCGAGGGTGTGCTTCAGCACATTCACCCAGTGAGTGCCTGGCGCGCAATGGGGGAGCTAATGGGGTAGCGTCGGATACGATTCGTGAAAGATGATTTTTTTATTATACATTATTATTATTATATTATTTATTATTATATATCACAGCTAATCCGAGGGTTGCTATGGCGGGTCTGGGGGATGTTTCCCAACAAACTAACAACATCTCTCCTAAAGGGCCTGGGGATGGGGGGACGCCTTCAAGCAGTCCGATTGACTGCCGATTGTTGAGGAGGACAGAATTAGTTACTGATGTATGAATTATACTTTTACCATATATAATCATTTTTCACGCCAACCGAGGGGTGGTGCTTCAACACATTCTCTAGTGACTGGGATAGGGGAGCAAGGGTGGGGATACGATTGATGAGAGACAGATTATTACTATGTTATTATACTTTTATTATTATTATTATTATTTATCACGCTATCCGAAGGGGTTGGTGCTGTCAGCATTCTCTAGTGCCTGGGATGGGGGAGCAAGGGGTAACGGGATACAACTGTGAGCGAGGACACGATGGTTTTCATTATTAATGATTATTTCAATCACACGAGACCTATCCAGATGGGGTGGTGTGTCAATACATTCTCTATGGGCCTGGGGACTGGTGGGAGAAGCGAGGGGTACGGGATACCGATCTGTGAGAGTGAGCGACTCTTTATTATTTTTACTTTTTACTTCTTTTATTAATTATTAACTTATTATTATTTAATCACAACACACTTTCATGAGAGACACCATTATTACCTATAGATATTATTTACTTTTTATTTATTGTTGTTATTATTATGTATTATTATTTTTCACGTGCCAACCTCGCCGAGGGGTGGTGCTTCAATACATTCTCTAGGGCCTGGTGGATGGGGGAGCAAGGGGTGCGGGATACCACAACTCGTCGAGAGACATTGAATTATTCCCCCGGTTGGGGGAATGCAGCTGGAAGGATGGGGGGAGCGAACAGCAATACCGAGAAGGCACTTCTGTTTCTCATTTTTCTTTATTATTATAATTATTATTATTAATATACTACTCATTGTATATTATTATACCCATATTAGCTCATTCATCATCAATACATCATCATCACACATACGTCAATCATCATCACCATTATTCTTATTTCGTTCCCCATCATACCAATCGTACATTCATTATCAATATCACTATATCATTAATCATCCTATCCATCATACTATAACGTATGATTATGAATTATTTAGAGGTAATATGATTTTATTTATTAGCTAGCATCATCATCATCTATCACTTGTAGTCAGAGTAGTATTATTTTTTCATTAATTTTATCGCATCGTATATCACTATCATCATCCAAATCATCATATTCATCAGAGTATTATATTATTAGGATAATTATTATTAGTAATCTATTTGACACCACATCCATCATCGGCATCCTCATCAATCATCATACATCATTTGTATTATTATTATTATTATTATTATTATTATTATTATTATTTATTATCATCCATCATCCATACTCACTCATCCATACATCAGTTATTATTATTAATCCAGGTAGGTGAACTGCAGCTGGGAGGAAGAAGTGGAGACAGGAGCTGGATAGCACAGGTTACACCAACAAAGGCGGCGCATTGAGCTCGCTTGGCCCAGCCCCAACGTCACGCTTGTCACTTAAGCGTAACCAGGGATGTCTATTCCCCTTCCTATAAGCAGACTTAGCCACTTTTGTCCCCGTTATGGAGCCCATTCTATGTTTTAATTGCGAAACAACAAAGGGGGCCATTGGGTGCTTAGCCCACGCCAACGTCACGCCTTGTCACTCAAAGCGATAAACCAGGGATGTTATTCCCACCACAACTTCATACTATCGCGATCAGCTAATCGTCCGCGTTATGGAAGCACCGAGTTATGATTTTAACATTGGAAACAACCACCACACAACTAAGGAGGGACTACAATTGGGTTTAGACCCGCCAAACTCACGGCCTTGCCTCATCTAGAGACCGTAACCCAGGGATGTTTTCCCGCTGCACACATCTTCATTATAGCGATTCGAGCATATAACCCTTCCACGTTGCCGACATGCGTTATTGGAACACGGTTATGTTTTTAATTGGACACAACAAAAGGGGCATATGGTGCGTTGGCCCCAGCCCAACGTCACCCCCTTGTCACTAAGCGTAACCAGGGATGTTACTTAACCCCACCCTCATAAGCGATTACGCCACTTTTGTCCCGTTTGGAAGCCCATTATGTTTTAATTGGACCCACATACAACCAAACCGGGCATTGGTGAAGCGGCCCCAGCCAACGTCACGGCCTTTGCTCACTCAACCAGACGTAACCAGCGGATAATTATTCCCCACCACTTACACTATTAGCGCATCGCACCAACACTTCTTGGGTCCCCGATTAACGCAAGCCCCAGTTATGTTTCAAAAATTGAACACCAACAAAAGGGACCATTGTGTTGCCCAGCCACGTCACGCCTTGTCACTAAGTCGTAACCAAGGGATGCAATTATTCCCCACTTCATATAGGCGATCGCCACTGTTTGTCCCCGTTATGGAAGCCCAGTTATGTTTTAATGGACTAGGACAACAAGAGGCACGGCTATTAGTTCGTGGCCAAGCCAACCTCACGCCTTGTCATAACGTAACACGAGAGCATGTGAGATCTCCCACACTTTATATACGCAGATTTCGACGACTACTCTTGCTCCCGCGTTATGGAAGCTCAGTTATGTTTTAATTGAACACACCAAGGGAGACATTGGTGCTGTGCCCTTTAATTTTTGGCGTTGGGTGTGTGTGTGTGTCTGTGTTGGCGTTGGAGGGGAGGGGGGGGGGGGGGTATAGGTGATTTGCATTTGAATTTGAATTTGCTTGCCCCAGCTCAACTCACGATTTGCCATACCAAAAGGCGATTAACATGTCAGCTATTCATGTCAACACCCAGGTGACATTGGTAACTGGCCCCTGAGCCCGCCCAACCTCCAACGCCGTTGTCATAACGTAGCCGAGACGCAGGAAATATTATAAGATGCTGAACCAAGACCGCGAATGATTTCAATATGATACCATCAATACAAATTACCTCAGCATTTTATGACATTGTAAAATATGCAATCGGATAACACTTTCAGCAGAATTGTCAGACTGACCGACATCATATGATGCTTCCTCATTATGCACACAGGTTGGCCCAAATTAGTCATATATAGGTGGAACGTGTAAAGAGGCTTAACGATAGACGCCTGGTGGGGCGTTAGTGGTGTTTTACGGTAGCCCGTCGTACGCAGGGTGGGGAGGCGTCTCCTACCTCAACTGGACAAGCTACCATTCGGCGGTTGACGACGACCTGCAACGCCAAGAGCGACCGAGAGGGGGAGTCGAGACCCGAACCTTTTGTTCTCAAAGTGATTTAGATCTACCACTAGAGCAATGTAGAATAAAATCAACTGACAAGAGGCTGCAGGAACCATGTATGCTTTCAATGTATGTTCTTCAAAACCAGGGTACTACAAAGCGCGCGCGGTGGCGCGTTTCGAGCAATATAAGAGCATGATTTCGGAGCATGTGCTTTTTCGAAGCCATGCGCGTTTCGCAGCAATCGCTTTGTTACAAACCCCTGCGCGTTTTGGGGCGAGCAGCGCTTTTTTCAGTACCCTGTTGCGCTATGCAAAGCGCTGACAGTATTTGAAGTTTTGCGCTTAACAAGCGCTGACCAATTTGACAAAATGGTAGTGCTTGAGCCTGGATTTAACACTAGGCCAGACCCGTACAAGGATTTGCACAGATGCCGCAATTGACATGCTGATTTAAAGTACTGAGCAGACCCGTACAATTGGCTTTTGCTTCATACTATGCTGAGAATTGTATGCAACTGAGCATGCCTTTGCTTCATTACTGAGTGTAAACTGAGCGCATTGCAACTGAGGCAAGAATGAGCGCGACTGAGCATGCAACTGTGGCTGAGTGCTGAGTGCTGAGTGCAATGTACTGAAGTCATAGCAACTGAGCATTGCTTCTTACTGAGTGTAAATCGCCTTTGCATTCATTACTCAGAGTGTAAAATACGCCTTTGCATTCATTAACTTTGAGTGAATACGCCTTTGCAATTCATTACTGAGTGAAAATACCGCCTTTGCAATGTCATTACTGGCCGCTGTAAAATACGGGGTTTTCCCTTTATGGTGCTTACTAGCCCAAGTGCTAAATTATTTTATTCTGAGTGTTTTGGGGGTACTTAACTGAGCGCGGTGGAGTCTTTTGCAAGGCGGTGAGATATGAGTGGGTGATGTTGAGTGGGTGGTGGTGGTGTTGAGTGGGTGGTGGCGGTGAGATATGAGTGGGTGGTGGTGGTGTTGAGTGGGTGGTGGCGGTGAGACTATGAGTGGGTGATGTTGAGTGGGGTGGTGGTGGTGTTGAGTGGGGTGGTGGTGTTTTGAGTGAGTGGTGGCCGGTGAGATATGAGTGGGTGGTGTTGAGTGGGTGGTGGTGGTGTTGAGTGGGGTGGTTGGCGGTGAGATATGAAGTGGGTGGTGGTGGTGTTGAGTGGGTGGTCCGGCGGAGAGATATGAGTGGATGGTGTTGCGTGGGGTGGTGTGGTGCGGGTGGGTTGGTGGGGTGGTGTTGAGTGGATCGGTGAGGGTGAGTGGGGTGGGTGGTTGCCTTTGGGCGCCCGAAAAGCCCGCTTTCAGCACTCTTTCAAAACCTACTAGGAGTACCAATGGTGCTCATTATGCACGATAACAATTCCTATGCAGCTCCTCGCAAGCGAGCCGCAGAAAATTTGCGGCAAATGTGTTAGCAAACGGAACGACAGGTGGAAACGAATAGAGCTGACCGGAAGCCAGATAATTATGAGACAGTTTGGCTGACGTGTCAGGTTTCAATTTTTTGGGGTTTCGGGGTCGGGCCGGGTCGGGACGGACTAATGGGTAACCCTAGGGCGCTTCCCGCCCCCCAGAAGGGAGGGCTACCGCCAAAAAGACAACTGGTATTCCCTTTGTTACTAAACGAGATGCTGGTAATAGATACATTCGTAGTGCCCCACCTGGCAGTACCCCATGGCCTCGGCAATACGTACTCCGCCGTACTCCACTAAGGTGTAAGCGTACAGCAGCTTGTATGGCTGCAGGGGCAGCAGAGCAGAGCGCCACTGTTGTCCATGACAGCCCCGCCCTCCTTGGCAGCCCCCTGCGGGCGGGCAGGCCCCAGCCTACGAGCAAGGTGTGGGGTGTGGGTGTGGGTGTGTCGGGTGTGAGGTGTGGGGTGTAGTTGTGGGGTGCAGTGTAAGGTGTGCGGGTGGCGGCAGGCCCACCTATGCAAGAGCAAGGAGCGTGGGGTATGGGAGGTGTGGTGTGTGGATGTGTGGGGTGTGGGTGTGGGTGTGGGTGTGTCGGGTGTGAGGTGTGGGGTGTGGTTGTGGGGTGCAGTGTATGGCGTGCGGGTGGCGGCAGGCCCACCTATGCAAGAGCAAGGAGCGTGGGGTATGGGAGGTGTGGTGTGTGGATGTGTAGGGTGTGGGTGTGAGGGTGTGTGGTGTGTTGCGCGGGTGGCGTCAGGCCCGCGTACGCGTACGCAAGAGGTGTGGTGTGTGGGGGTGCTGTGTGGGGTGTGTGGGGTGCGGGTGGTGGCAGGCCCACCTACACAAGAGCTGCATTTACATGGTTACTTTAGGGGGTGATTGGAGATGGAGCATCAGTCCCTAGCTGCAATAGATCATGCACTGGAGCGGACTAAACTACCCCTCAGCACACCTGATGCTAACATAACTGCGCTCGTGTTGCACCTCTGCTGCACCAACGCTTCTCTAAAGCTAGTCCGATGCCTACACATCCATATAGTGCTCTTGAATGCATATCCTGGCGATCTTGACTTGTTTTGGGCGGAGCCCCCTCTTCAAGGGGGCGGGAGCCCCCAGGGTTACCCGTTTGTCCGTCCGACCGAAACATTTCTTGAAGCCCACGTCAGCCAACGGTCGCGTGACTAACTCGCTTTGGTCAGCTCCATCGTTGCCACCTTTCGATCCGTTGCCAACACACTCCGCCAATTTTCGCGTCGCTTGCGTCGCTGCATAGGACTTGTCCACCCCTGGACTGTACCTAACACAAGTACAAATAAGAATACGCAGATCTCCATCCTCTGGACCGCAAAGGCAGTGGCGGAAGTCCTCGGACAACTCACAGTGGTCCCCCGCCACAGCCTACACAGCTACCCCTGGACTGTAACAAACACATAGACATACAGACACACAGCCTGTCACACCTGACTGAAAGGGAGTTGCTATGGAGGCAAGCCCACAAGCTCACTCCAATTCCTCTGTCCTCTGAACGGCCAAGGCACCACCCAACCCAACCCAGCCCCACCACCCCTAACTCGCAACCCCCAACCAACACACACAAACACGCACATCCTGTCACTACCTGACTGGGAGGGCGTCGTCGTGGAGGCAAGCCCCCAAGCCACTCCAACTCCTCAGTCCTCTGAACCACCAAGGCACCCACCCAACCCAACCAATCCACCCCCCCACCCCACCCCACCCAGCCAACCCAACCCCCACCAGCATAACCCCACCCAGCATAACCCCACCCAGCATAACCCCCACCAGCATAACCCCCACCCAGCATAACCCCCACCCAGCATAACCCCACCCAGCATAACCCCACCCAGCCAACCCAACCCCACCCAGCCAACCCAACCCCACCAGCCAATCCACCCCCACCCACCCAGCCAAGCCAACCCAACTCGCAACCCCCAACCAACATATACTTGCACACACACACATCCTGTCACCCCTGACTGGGAGGGTGTTGTTGTGGAGGCAAGCCCCCAAGCCCACTCCAAGATCTTCGCTCTCTAAACCGCCAAGGCCGTGGCGTAAGTCCTCGGACTCTCACGGTGGTAGGCACCCCACAGCCTACTTGGGTACCCCTGGACAGTAACATGCACACCTATTCCCACACCTGACTGGGAGGGCGCCGTCGTGGAGGCAAGCCCCCAAATCCACTCCAAGAGCTCCGTCCTCTGAACCGCCAAGGCGGTGGCGCAAGTCCTCGGACTCTCACAGGGGTCCGCACCCCACACCCCCACCTGGCCACCCTGGACTGTAACATACACACACACATACAGACACAGACATCCCGACACAACTGACTGGGATGGAGTTGTCGTGGAGGCAAGCCCCCGAATCCCATTCCAAGACCTCCGTCCTTCTTTTAACACCTGGCACCCACCCAAACCAGCCCCCACCTACCAAACTCGCAACCCCCAACCAACATACACATATACACACATAACTTGCCACACCCGACTGGGAGGGTGTTAACGTGGAGGCAAGCCCCCAAGCCCACTCCAAGATTTCCGTCCTCTGAACCGCTAAGACCGTGGCATAATTCCTCGGACTCTCACGGTGGTCCGCGCCCAACAGCCTACTTGGATACCCCTGGACTGTGACACACACACACATTCACACACACACAACCTGCCACACCTGACTGGGATGGAGTTGTCGTGGAGGCAAGCCCCCAAGCCCATTCCAAGACCTCCGTCCTTCTTTTAACACCTGGCAACCACCCAACCCAGCCCCCACCTACTAAACTCGCAACCCCCAACCAACATACACATATACACACATAACTTGCCACACCTGACTGGGAGGGTGTTGCCGTGGAGGCAAGCCCCCAAGCCCACTCCAAGATCTCCGTCCTCTGAACCGCTAAGACCGTGGCATAATTCCTCGGACTCTCACGGTGGTCCGCGCCCAACAGGTTAAATTGGCACGCCTGTGGCTCCGGGCTGGTGGAGGTGGAGGTGGAGGTGTCGTGGGGTGGCATCATCTCACCGGGGTGAATGAAACCGGGGCCGATGCCAGCTAGGGCGTAACACAGCTGGGCGGCCAGGATCTGGGAAAAGGGAGGTGTGTGGGTAGTGGGTCAGGTTGTTCGCGGGTTGTCTGTGGGTTGGCACTATCACGCACCACAATATTGCGACAGGGGGGAGGTGCGTGAGGAAGTGATTGGGTAGCAAAATTTATGGTGGTGATAGTGCCAACCCCCCAAGCAACCTGCCCCCCCCCCCCCCCCCCCCCCCCCCCCCCCACACACATCCCCTCCACACACACACCTCCTCCACACATACACCTGGCTTGCCTCCAGCCTCAGCTTGTCTGCAAAAGCAGAGATGGCCTGACACATCCCTGTCCGCCCCCCCCACCCACACACACACACACCCACCCACCCACCCACCCACCCCCACACCAAAAAGCCCCCCCCCTCCCTCCTCACTACCACACCACCACCACCACCAAAACAGACACACACACACACACCTGGCTTGCCTCCAGCCTCAGCTTGTCTGCCAGAGCACAGATGGCCTCACACCTTTCCGTCTGCCCACAGCCAGCTGCCACCAACATCATACACAGATTCTCCCTCCAGCAATTCAGTGTGGGGTGAAGCTGATCAGACCCATAGGACCCAGAGGGACCCACTGCTGACCTGGGCGAGGCCCCCGCGCCTTGTAGTGCCTTAGTGGGTGAGAATGTACTGCCCAGCCTGCTCAGGAACCCCTTGGTGGTGGCGGAGGTGGCGGAGGGGGCGGCGTCAAATGAGTCGGAGTAGATGAGATCTGGACGGCTGGCGGACATGAGGGCAAAGGTGCGCAGCGGGGCTCCTGGGGAGATGGAGGCCTGGGCAGGTTACACAGGTTGTGGGTGAGAGAGAGAGAGAGAAGAGGGGGGGGGGGGGGGGGGGGGGGACGGCAGTCTGTGCAGGAAACGTAGGTAGCTGTGTGTGCGTGTGTACGGGTGTGGGTGAATGGGGGAGGGTGCGTGTGTGTGTGAGAGAGAGAGAGAGAGAGAGAGAGAGAGAGAGAGAGAGAGAGAGAGAGAGAGAGAGAGAGAGAGAGAGAGGGGGGGGGGGAAAGGCGGTCTGTGCAGGAAACATTGGTAGCTGTGTGTGTGGGTGTGTGGGTGCGTGTGGGTGGATTGAGGGAGCTTGGGGGTGGGGGAGGGGGGTAGAGGGGCCACAGCCCACAGCTTGCTCTCTACCGCCAGCTTTATACCTACTACCTACCTACCTACCTACCTACTACCTGCTTACAGACATACTAGCATGGTAACTGAAGCTCACCACCCCCACCTGTGCAAACGCCGCCATAGTCTCTGGGAAAACCCTCTTCCCACACGAGGGCGCCTGGCCACAGCCCACAGCATGCTCTCTACCGCCAGCTTAATACCTTCCTACCTACCTACCTACCTACTAACATACATATTAGCATGATAACGCAAGCTCACCACCCCCACCTGTGCAAACGCCGCCATTGTCTCTGGGAAGGCCCTCTCCCCACACGAGGGCGCCTGGCCACATCCCACAGCATGCTCTCTACCACCAGCTTCATACTTACCAACCAACCTACCTACTAACAGACGAACTAGCATGATAACGTAAGCTCACAACCCCACCTGTTCTAACGCCGCCATTGTCTCAGGGAAGGCGCTCTCCCCACACTGGGGCGCCTGGCCACATCCCACAGCATGCTCTCTACCGCCAGCTTCAAACCTGCCTACCTACCTACCTACCTGCGAACATTCATACTAGCATGATAACGCAAGCTCACAAACCCTACCTGTGCAAACGCCGCCATTGTGTCTGAAAAGGCCCTCTCCCCACAAGAGGGCGCTATCAGGCTGGCCACAGCCCGCGGCTTGCTCTGTACCACCAGCTTTATACACTCGTAACATATCTACCTACCTACCTACCTACCTACTAACAGACAAACTAGCATTATAAAGTATAACGTAAGCTCACCACCCCCACCTGTGCAAACGCTGCCATTGTCTCGGGGAAGGCCCTCTCCCCACATGAGGGGGCTATCAGCATGGCCACAGCCCACAGCTTGCTCTCTACCACCAGCTTCATACCTACCTACCTACCTACCTACGAACATACATACTAGCATGATAACGTAAGCTCACCACCCCCACCTGTGCAAACGCCACCTTTGTCTCTGGGAAAACCCTCTCCCACACGAGGGCGCCTGGCCACAGCCCACAGCTTGCTCTCCATCGCAGGCTTCATACCTACCTACCTACCTACAAACACACATATTAGCATGATAACGTAAGATCACACCCCCCACCTGTGCAAACGCCGCCATTGTCTCTGGGAAGGCTCTCTCCCCACAAGAGGGCGCTATCAGCAAGGCCACAGCCCACAGCTTGCTATCTACCGCCAGCTTTAGAGCAGCGGCTCGCTTCCCTTGCATCACCAGCTTCTGCACCTCCCTCGCGCTCCGCTCCATTTCTTCCTCACTGCCGGAGGCCAGCCCACGTGGCACCAGCACCTCACAGGCTTGGTGGGGTTGGTGGGCTTGGGTGGGAGTGAACCCCGGCAGGGTGGAGTTGGGTTGGTGGGAGTGGACTCCAGGTTGGTGGGGCTGGGTGGGAGTGAACCCTCCCATTCCAGGGACGGGAGCAGGAGCTGAGGAAGTGGACGGGGCTGAGGGCGAGGTGGCGGCTGCCCAGCCGGGGTTGGTGGAGGTGGGGAGCGGAGGGGGGGTAGTGGTGGGGGAGGGGTCCCGGTGGGGGGCGTTTGGGGGAGGGGAGTGGGGGACGAGGGAGGGGCGAGGATCTTCAATAGCTCCACTTCAGGACCAGTTTCCTTGCTTCCCTATCAGTGGGTGGTTTGGCAGCAAGGGGTGGGTTGGTTGGCAGCAAGGTTGGCTGGGTTGGTTGCCAGCAGGTGGTTGGGTTGGCAGCAAGGTTGGCTGGGTTGGTTGGCAGCAGGTGTGTGGGTTGGCAGCAAGGGGTGGGTTGGTTGGCAGCAAGGTTGGCTGGGTTGGTTGGCAGCAGGTGGTTGGGTTGGCAGCAAGGTTGGCTGGGTTGATTGGCAGCAGGTGTGTAGGTTGGCAGCAAGGTTGGCTGGGTTGGTTGGCAGCAGGTGGTTGGGTTGGCAGCAAGGTTGGCTGGGTTGGTTGGCAGCAGGTGTGTGGGTTGGCAGCAAGGTTGGCTGGGTTGGTTGGCAGCAGGTGTGTGGGTTGGCAGCAAGGTTGTGAATTGATTTAATTCCCAGTGGGTGGGGAGGGCTGTAACTGCGGGAGTGCAATGATTTAATTCCCAGTGGGTGGGGAGGGCTGTAACTGCGGGAGTGCAATGATTTAATTCCCAGTGGGTGGGGAGGGCTGTAACTGCGGGAGTGCAATGATTTAATTGACGGTGGGTGGGGAGGGCTGTAACTGCGGGAGTTCAATGATTGTATTTACAGTGGGTGGGGAGGGCTGTAACTGAGGGAGTTCAATGATTTAATTCACGGTGGGTGGGGAGGGCTGTAACTGAGGTTGTTAAATAATTTAATTCACAAGGTGTGCTGGAAAAGCAATATATTTTTGATGGTACGCAACAGCTTCCCTTCAGGCCCAGCCTCCTTGCCTCCCTGCCTCCCTAATAGTGGGTGGGCGGTTTGGCAGCAACTTTGTCAAACGATTCGTTTCACAGTGGGTGTGTGGGAGGGCAGTAACTGAGGTTGGCGGGTCATTCAATTCAAGGGGTATGTTGCAAAAACAATTAATGGTTAATGATGCGCAGTAGCTACTCTTCAGGCCCAGTTTCCTTGCCTCCCTATCAGTGGGTGGGTGGGTTGGCAGCAAGGTTATAAACCGATTCATTTCATAGTGTGTGTGTGGGGCTGTAACTCAGGTTGTTAGTTAATTTCCAGCATACCTTGTAATTTAGAGGGTATGCTGGAAAAACAAAAGATTCTGATGATACTCGACAGCTGCTTGTTAAATGAGTAAAGTCACTATGTGTGTGTGTGTGTTTGTGTGTGTGTGTGTTTGTGTGTGTGTGTGTGTGTGTGTGTGTGTGTGTGTGTGTGTGTGTGTGTGTGTGTGTGTGTGTGTGTTTGTGTGTGTATGTGTGTGTGTGTGTGTGTGTGTGTGTGTGTGTGTGTGTGTGTGTGTGTGTGTGTGTGTGTGTGTGTGTGTGTGTGTGTGTGTGTGTGTGTGTGTGTGTGTGTGTGTGTGTGTGTGTGTGTGTGTGTGTGTGTGTGTGTGTGTGTGTGTGTTTGTGTGTGTGTGTGTGTGTGTGTGTGTGTGTGTGTGTGTGTGTGTGTGTGTGTGTGTGTGTGTGTGTGTGTGTGTGTGTGTGTGTGTGTGTTGTGTGTGTGTGTGTGTGTGTGTGTGTGTGTGTGTGTGTGTTTGTGTGTGTGTGTGTGTGTGTGTGTGTGTGTGTGTGTGTGTGTGTGTGTGTGTGTGTGTGTGTTTGTGTGTGGGGGGGGCTGTAACTCAGGTTGTTAGGCCATTAAATTCAAAGGGTATGTTGTAAAAAAAAGTTGATGATACTCAAAAGCTAATATCCAGTTTCCTTGCCTCCCTGTCAATGTGTGGTTGTGCTGGCAGCAAGGTTGTTAAATGATTAAACTCACTGTGGGTGGGTGGGTGGGTGGGGGCTGTAACTGAGGCAGTTAGGTCATTCAATTCAAAGGGTATGTTGAAAAAATCAATATATGGTTGATGATACTCAACAGCTTCCCTTCAGGCCCAGCCACCTTGCCTCCCTGCCTCCCTGCCTCAATATTGGTGGGGTCGGCGGGTTGGCACCAAGCTTGCTGATAAACAATTCATTTCGAAGCGGGTGGGCAGGTTGTGACTCAAGTTATAGTATTGTATGAATCAAAGCATTTATATCAGTATATTCTGATCTGATCTCTTCATTCATACATGGATAGACAAAGGCAACGGTGCTGATATTGTCATGGGAATTAATCTTGTCTAACGCGAGGACTCAAGTTATAGTATTATCCTACTATCAATTAGACCCTATCATACCATTTATACCCCATCCTATTATTCTAAACCCCAAAATATCAGGAATGTGAACAGACACCACCCTTTGTTCTGTGGGGCAAGGGTTTGCAACACAAGCCCTAACCGCATAATATCAATTAGACCCTATTAAACCATTTAGACCCCAACCTATTATTCCGACTACTTTCACTAAATCTTCATAATTTGTGTACCATATGAGCTGATGAACTTGTCGTTTGTGTACCATATGAGCTGATGAACTTGTCGTTTGTGTACCATATGAGCTGATGAACTTGTCGTTTGTGTACCATATGAGCTGATGAACTTGTCGTTTGTGTACCATATGAGCTGATGAACTTGTGATGAACTCGTTTGTGTACATGGAGCGATTGCACCATTCGTTGTGCCCCTTATATCCGGAATGTTAACAGTTACCATACGAATTTTCCGTGGGGCATGGGTCGAAGTAAAAGTCACGTCTAGACCTTATCAGGCCATTTATACCCCCACCCTATTATTATGAACCCCAAAATATCAGGAATGTGAGCAGACACGATACCTTGTTCTGTGGGGCATGGGTTTGGAACACAAGTTGTAACGTCCTGGTATCAATTAGACCCTATCAGGACATTTAGACCCCAACCTGTTATTCTGAACCCAAAAATATCAGGAATGTTAACAGACACCATACCTTTTTCTGTGGGGCAAGGGTCTGGAAGAACGAGCCTCCATGCTTCACCGCCACATGCAGCACGTCCCAGAACAGCCTGGCGGTTTCGGTGGGCTGACAGATCATTGCATCCTCACTCTCCACAGCCTTCGCCCTCTCTGTGATGTACTTCAGTACCTTCTCCTTGCTGGTGCTGGAATTAAGGGGGCCTGGGAAACTCAAAAGCACCTTCTTTAAGGGGTCCTTGGAATGGGCTCCAGCTCCGAAACCAGAGGTAGCTAGGGTTGCCAGGTCAGACAGATCCAGGTGACTGCTATTGGAGCTGTCACTTGGCCGGCGGCTGCCCACAACTGAGCTGGCCTTGGAAATCCAGGACTCTGAAGCCTTGGTCCCCTTTTTGCCCTTCTCGCCCCCTTTGCCCAAAGTACCGATAGAAAGCAGCTCAGGCAGCTCTGACACCGAACTCAACACCAGAGGTGCCACAAGACTGACTATGGAGGTGGCTGAGTGAGTCAGCGCTCCCAGACCTGTAAATGGTTGGTATTTGCATATGGTTGGTGGTTGCATATGGTTGGTGGTTGCATGTGGTTGGTGGTTGCATATGGTTGGTGGTTGTACATGGTTAATGGTTGCACATGGTTGGTGGTTGCACATGGTTAATGGTTGCACATGGTTGGTGGTTGCACATGGTTGGTGGTTGCATATGGTTGGTGGTTGCATATGGTTAATGGTTGCACATGGTTGGTGGTTGCATATGGTTGGTGGTTGCACATGGTTGGTAGTTGCATATGGTTGGTGGTTGCACATGGTTGGTGGTTGCATATGGTTAATGGTTGCACATGGTTGGTAGTTGCATATGGTTGGTGGTTGCATATGGTTGGTGGCTGTACATGGTTGGTGGTTGCACATGGTTGGTGGATGCATATGGTTGGTAGCTGCATATGGTTGGTGGTTCCATATGGTTGGTGGATGCATACGGTTGGTGGTTGCACATGGTTGGTGGTTGCATATGGTTGGTGGTTGCATATGGTTGGTGGTTGCACATGGTTGGTGGTTGCATATGGTTGGTGGTTGCATATGGTTGGTGGTTGCATATGGTTGGTGGTTGCCTTTGGTTGGTGGTTGCACATGGTTGGTGGTTGCATATGGTTGGTGGTTGTACATGGTTGGGGGTTGCATATGGTTGGTGGTTGCATATGGTTGGTGGTTGCATATGCTTGGTGGTTATATGTGGTTTGTGTTGCATGTGGTTGGTGGTTGTACATGGTTGGGGGTTGCATATGGTTGGTAGTTGCATATGGTTGGTGGTTGCATATGGTTGGTGGTTGCATATGGTTGGTGGTTGTACATGGTTGGTGGTTGTACATGGTTGGTGGTTGCATATGGTTGGTGGTTGCACATGGTTGGGGGCATAGTTTTTGGTGGGGTCACCCCTTTGGGGTTTCTTATTTCGCTGACTACGTGCCTATACCATCTCTTTCTCTCTCACATTAGCAGGCCTGCTCTTTTGCTGGCTATGCGCCTATACCATCTCTCTATCCCTCTGTCTGCTAGCACACATGCTAAGCTGTGAAAGGCTGGAAACTGTTCATATTAACAGGCTTGCTCTTTTGCTATCTATGCGCCTTTACCACCTCTCTCTCTCTCTCTCTCTCTCTCTCTCTCTCTCTCTCTCTCTCTCTGCTATCTAACACAAGCCTTTTTTCTTTCTAGACTGTAACACACATTTAAATGGCAGGTACTCTTCTGTAGGAGTGGCAACGCCTTTCGAAATGGATCCTCCGTGTTGCTGGTTTGTGTCGGGAGACCCAACTCCTGGGTGAAATACCTATCACAACTAAAAAAACCGTAGCAAGCAAGATAAGGCAGTGTAACAAGCAGAATGAGCGAAGCAGGTATGCGCCCCAGGTGCTCGTATCAGGACGGCCTGGCGGTGTTGTATGCAGGCACAGGGTACAGGTTCAACAGCAGACAACAGCCTTCTAAATAATGCAACACTTATCACCGATCAGAACCGAATGGCTCAGTGGCAGAGCAGAGGTTAAAAAATCGACGCAGGTGCGGGGTTCGAACCCCCTTGAGTGCGCTTGGGCCCGTCCCGAGGGTCGTCAACCGGCACGGTAACTGGTATCTAGGTGCGATGTTGGCTCGAGCAGCGCATACTTACAATCCGGTTCCCTTAATCCCACTGGGCACGTCCTTAGAGGTCATTGTGACAATTCTTGGATGTTGAAATTTTCAATTTTTTTAATGCCACACTTAAGGCATGGCTGTACCATACATTTAGATAGCAGGTTGCAAGAAATATCAGGCAGTGCAACAAGCAGAATGAACAAAGCAGGTATGCGCCCCAGGTGCTCGTATCAGGACGGCCTGGCGGTGTTGTATGCAGGCACATGGTACAGGTTCAACAGCAGACAACAGTCTTCTAAATAATGCCACACTTAAGGCATTGCTGTATCATACATTTAGATAGCAGGTCGGGGTACTTCAAATGGCCAAATTGGCCAGCGCTTTAGCGCACTTGAAAACAAAAAAACTGTGCTTTGTAGTGCAAAAGGCGCAAAAATTGCTTGCTGCGCCCACAGGGGGTTGCAAAAAACTGCGCTTAAAGCGCAGAGGGGGTCAAAAAGTCAGCGCTCAAAAGCGCAAAAGCGCGCGCTTTGAATTACCCTGTAGCAGGTTGCAAGAAAGATCAGGCAGTGCAACAAGCAGAATGAACAAAGCAGGTAAGCGCCCAAGGTGCTCGTATCAATAATCCCTGGAAGTCTCGTCTGCAGATGTAGGGTGCCAGTTCATATAACATGTAACATACATACATATATATGTACACAAGTACTTACCTGCAACGGGCTGCGAATCGTTGGCTTCATCAGAGAGAGGCTTCAACCACAGTGCACGGCCTCCAAAGCCAAAAGCAACGAGCACTATAATCATATATAATGTATAATACATACATACAACACAAGTACTTACCTGCAACGGGCTGCGAATCGTTGGCTTCATCAGAGAGAGGCTTCAACCACAGTGCACGGCCTCCAAAGCCAAAGGCAACGAGCGCACAGGGGGGTCGGCCGTTGGGGCAACCCCGGGCAGCCTGGGGAGGTGAACAGGTGGAATAAATAAGTAAATACATAAATAAATAAATAAATAAATAAATAAATAAATAAATGCATAAACAAATGCATAAATAAATAAGTAAATAAATAAATAAATAGATGCATAAATGAATACATCAATAAATAATTAGGTAAACAAACAAATAAATAAATGAAAAGGCGTGATGTGACGTTGAGTGAGCCAGCCCATTCGCTTGAGCTGGGGCCAACCACCAATGAAGGACATTGGACGTGGGATTCAGTTACATGATAGTATATAGTCCCCCAGCAGCGGTACCCCCCCCCCCCCAGCAGCAGTTCCCCCCCCCCCCCCCCCCAGCAGAGGTACCCCCCCCCCCCCCCCCCCCCCTAGCAGCGGTACCCCCTCCCTCCCTCACGTCCCTCCCTCCCTCCTTCCCCTCCCTCCCTCCCTTACGTCCCTCCCCCCCCCCCTCCCTCTTCCCTCTCCCTCTCTCCCAGCCTCCCTCCACTCCCTCCTTCCTTCCCTCCACTCCACTCCACTCCCCCCTCCCTCCTTCCTTCCCTTCCTCCACTCCCCCCCTCCCTCCCTCCACTCCCCCCTTCCTCCCCCCCCCCCCCCCCCCCCCCCCCTTCACTCACATGCGCATTTACAGGCAGAGGCTCCCCCCTCTTCCCCCTTCCCTCCTCTCCCTCCCCCCCCTTCCCTCCAATTCCCCCCTCCCTCCCTCCCCCCCCCCTCCCTTCACTCACATGCGCATTCACAGGCAGGCTTGTGTAAGCACTTGGGTCGATCCTTGCCAAGGCCGCGTTATTCTGGACATACATGTTGCTGGCTGTACTAGTGCTGGGTGCGAACATGCCACCAGATGTGAGTGCATCAGCCCCAGAGTACATTGCCCCACCAGCAGTGGCATCCCCACCCATTCCTCCCATAGGGTTGAAAGGCTCTGAATGCCCGTACAAGCCACCGCCAGCTGTATCAGCCGCATACATGTTGGTGCTAGTTGCACCTGCGGTGCCAGCTCCAGTCCCGTACATGTTGGTGCTAGATGGCTCTGCGGTGCTAGTTGCAGGCAGTGCTTGCTCTGGGATGTAAGGATTACTGGCAGAGGTGCTGGCAGCAGCTCCGTACTGCTGGCCTTGGCTGTACAGATTTGTAGCCCCTGCCCCTGACCCGGTCTCTGCACTTCCAGGAACACCGTAGGCAGGCTGAGGGGCACTGTATAGGTTGACTGAGCTCTCTGCCGTATTCCCATAGCCTTGCTGCTGCTGCTGTTGCTGCAGTCCGTAGAGGTTGGTGTTGCCCTCAGTTGCAGAGCCCCACCCTCCCACGGACAGAGTGCTGGTCAGAGCCTTTGTAGCGGGCTGGTCAGAGGCTGATGCATCAAACACACTGCCATCCGCCTGTTGTAGCTGAGTAGCTGAGTAGTCAGCCTGGCCAGCCCCCAGGGCACTTGACTCATAGCCACCTCCAGCCAGTTGTTGCTGCTGCAGGTAGTAGTACTGCTGGTACTGGAACTGATGTTGCAGATGAGCGAAGTACGCCGCCCATTGGGCCTGAGTCACCGAGTCCATAACGTTGCCAGCCTGGACAGCAGCGTAGTAAGAATTCCACTCGCCTAGGGCTTCCCTGTCCAGGCTGGCCAACCAGACAGTGTCGAGACCAGGGTTTTGGGGGTCTGCTAAGCTGGCGTCGGGGTTCTGCTGAGCTGTAGCTGTGGTGTCCCCGTGTTGGTGAGTGCTGGCGTCTGGGTATCCTTCTGCTGCTGTGTAGCCAGTAGCTGAGCCCGTAGCTGAGTCTGTGCCAGGGGTAGGGGCAGCTACCGGGGCAGAGTGGTCTACAACTGGGTCTGCGCCATATGCCTGATTAGGATACCCATGCAGTTGGTCAGCCCCCCCCTCCGGGAGGGGACCTGCCCCAGGAGCCCCGGCAGGCCCATCATTAGCTTGGTTGAAGAAGTCTAGGTCATCTCCTACCCCGGCAGTGGCAGATGCCTGATTAGGATACCCATGCAGTTGATCAGCCCCCCCCTCCGGGAGGGGACCTGCCCCGATGGCCCCCACAGGGCCATCGTCAGCTTGGTTGAAAAAGTCTAGGTCGTCTCCTACCCCGGCTGTGGCAGTTGCCTCTCCAAACAGTGTTACACCATGCGCCCTGGAGTCAAGCTGCATCTGGCCGGTGGTGTATGTGAACCCGAGCTCGCTTGTTGCAGTCAGACCCTCAGTACCTGAGCGCCATGTGGGTAGTGACGATGTCAGTAGGGCCATGTGGGGCCATGTGGGTAATACGGAGGTATGTAGGAACATGTGGGTAATAAGGATGTCAATAGGGCCATGTGGGTAGTACGGATGTCAGTAGGGCCATGTGGGTACTACAGAGGTATGTAGGACCATGTGGGTAATAAGGATGTCAGTAGGGCCATGTGGGCCCATGTGGGTAATAAGGATGTCAGTAGGGCCATGTGGGCCCATGTGGGTAATAAGGATGTCAGTAGGGCCATGTGGGCCCATGTGGGTAATAAGGATGTCAGTAGGGCCATGTGGGCCTATGTGGGTAATAAGGATGTCAGTAGGGCCATGTGGGACCATGTGGGGCCATGTGGGTAGTAAGGATGTCAGTAGGGCCATGAGGGTAATATGGATATCAATAGGGCCATGTGGGGCTCTGTGGGGCCATGTGGGGCTAAGTAGGGCCATGTGGGGCCATGTGGATAATACGGATGGCAGTAGGGCCATGTGGGTCCATGTGGGTCCATGTGGGTCCATGTGGGTAAAACGGATGTCGGTAGGACCATGTGGGTAATAAGGATATTGGTAGGGCCATGTGGGCCCATGTGGAGCCATGTGGGTAGTAAGGATGTCAGTAGGGCCATGTGGGGCCATGTGGGGCCATGTGAGTAATAAGGATGTCAGTAGGGCCATGTGGGGCCATGTGGGGCCATGTGAGTAATAAGGATGTCAGTAGGGCCATGTGGGGCCATGTGGGGCCATGTGGGGCCATGTGGGTAATAAGGATGTCAGTAGGGCCATGTGGGGCCATGTGGGGCCATGTGAGTAATAAGGATGTCAGTAGGGCCATGTGGGGCCATGTGGGTAATAAGGATGTCAGTAGGGCCATGTGGGGCCCATGTGGGGCCATGTGAGTAATAAGGATGTCAGTAGGGCCATGTGGGGCCATGTGGGTAATAAGGATGTCAGTAGGGCCATGTGGGGCCATGTGGGGCCATGTGAGTAATAAGGATGTCAGTAGGGCCATGTGGGGCCATGTGGGGCCATGTGGGTAATAAGGATGTCAGTAGGGCCATGTGGGGCCATGTGGGGCCATGTGAGTAATAAGGATGTCAGTAGGGCCATGTGGGGCCATGTGGGTAATAAGGATGTCAGTAGGGCCATGTGGGGCCATGTGGGGCCATGTGGGTAATAAGGATGTCAGTAGGGCCATGTGGGGCCATGTGGGGCAGGTGCTGAGTGTACCCTAGCGGATGCATCACTCTCAGAAAGTGAGAAGTTGTTTATCAATGATTGTACGGAGAGATCAAGTAAGTTTTGACCAGAAAGCTTTGATTTTAATTGATTAGGCTACTGCTGAAGATGGCGATCAGCCTTAAAAGCTGGAGCCATGTAACCAAGTTCAAGTTCAGAATTTCAACTGCCACCAAATCAGCGCCTGGCGCCAGAATTTCAACTGCCACCAAATCAGCACACACGCCCCTGAACCCTGTGTGGGGCTTCAAACGCCTTAGGATGAAGAGCAGGGATTTTTAGGGTTTAGGGTTTTAGGTTTGGGGTTTTAGGGTACACCTAGTGCCTGAGCCAGGTCACCAAGTTCAAGCTCAAGTGCAAGTTCAATGACCTGCTGCATACCCAGCTGCCATGCTGCTTGCAATGAGGGCATCCTGCCCCTCTGCCTGCTCCCCTGTGATACCCCTAGTGCCTAAGCCAGGTCACCAAGTTCAAGCTCAAGTGCAAGTTCAATGACCTGCTGCATACCCAGCCACCATGCTGCTTGCACTGAGGGCATCCTGCCCCTCTGCCTGCTCCCCTGTGATACCCCTAGTGCCTAAGCCAGGTCACCAAGTTCAAGCTCAAGTTCAAGTTCAATGACCTGCTGCATTCCCAGCCACCACGCTGCATGCACTGAGGGCATCCTGCCCCTCTGCTTGCTCCCCTGTGATACCCCTAGTGCCTAAGCCAGGTCACCAAGTTCAAGTTCAATTACCTGCTGCATACCCAGCTGCCACGCTGCTTGCACTGAAGGCATACTGCCCCTCTGCCTGCTCCCCTGTGATGCCCCTAGTGCCCGAGCCATGTCACAAAGTTCAAGTTCAAGTTCAAGTGCCTGCTGCATACCCAGCTGCCACGCTGCTTGCACTGAGGGCACACTGCCCCTCTGCCTGCTCCCCTGTGATACCCCAAGTGCCTGAGCCATGTCACAAAGTCCAAGTTCAAGTACCTGCTGCATACCCAGCCACCATGCTGCTCATGCCCCCCCCCCCCCCCCCCCCCCCCCCCCCCCCCCAACACACACACAGACAAGGGAACCCCAACACACACACACATAATCTCACTCATGACTCACCACCCAGTTCCTCTGGCTGCTCCCCTGTGGTGCCGCTAGTGCCTGAGCCATGCTCGCCCTCTGGACCAAGAGACCTGGCAGTAGGGGCCACGCCACCTGCAGTAATTATGTTGCTCTCAGCACCTGCACCCACCAGCTGGCTGTCTCCCACAGCTGCCGAGGCAACGCCGGATTCCCAGGCTTCTGCAGCTGAGGCCACGCCACCTGGCATTAGGGGGGCTCCACCTGCAGCCACGCCACCTGGAATTGAACTCATGGGGGCCTGGGACACACCCTGAGGAGGGGGGTACATCAACTCCCCCCTAGCCTGTGTGGAGGAGGCCTCTGCCATATCCTGCCATGTGACTACGGCCTGAGGAGGGGCGGGCTCAGTAGGACCAACACCAACGCCTTCAGTAGCACCAATACCAACACCCTCAGTAGCACCAACGACCCCAGTGCCACTAACACCCTCAGTGCCACCAATACCAACAGTCCTGGTAGCACCAATACCATCAGTAGCACTCACACCTTCAGTACCACTAACGCCCTCAGTACCACCAACACCCTCAGTGCCACCAACACCAAGTTGTGTTTCACTAGACATGGCCTCAACAAGGCTCCTCTCTCTTGACAGGGCTGATGAGAAGCTGCTGGTCATGGCGCTCACCCCTGACTTCATGGAGTCCATGCCACCCAGGTCACGACTCTGAGTGGGAGTGACGGAGGTGGCTTGGCCTCCTTCAGGTAGGCCGGGACTGGGAGCGACGAAGGCGGCTTGGCCTGCTTCGGGTAGGCCTGGGCTAGGAGTGTCTGTGGCAGCGGTATCCCCAAGCGGCTTGGCTTGTGTCAGATCTTGGGGTGGGGTGGGTTTGGGGGAGGTTAGTTGAGTTGGTTGGGCAGGTTGCCAAGGTTGAGGCTCCCCTGGCAGGGCGATGCCAGTCTGGCTGAGGGCTGTTGCTGAGCTGGCAAAACCGAGCACCCCTTCGGGGACGGGACTGCCGAAAGTGTTGAAGAAGGACGCTCCATCATCACCGGATCCGAAACCGCCACCATCACCACCACCAAAGGGTTGGTTAGCCGTTGGGAAGGGGGCGGGGACGGTGGGCACAGGAAAGGAAGAAGCTCCGGTGGTCATGGATGGATAGGGATTGCTGTAGTCATAGTTGTTGTTGTTGCTGCTGCTGTTGTTGTTGTTGTTGTTGCTGCTCATGAGCGGTGAGACTGTCTGGGCCTCTTGCTCGAAGAAGTCTGCACAATCACCAGCGCCTGCACCATTACCAGCACCTGCACCATCACCATCACCAGCACCAAAGAAGTCTGCACCATCACCATCACCATCAACTGCACCTGCACCAGAGCTAGCACCTGCGCCAGCACCGAAGAAGTCTGCAGCACCAGCGGATTCCACGAAAGGGGGGCCCCCGCTGGCGGGTACAAGTGGGTAGGGGCTGCCCACCCCCTGGGGGCTGGCCGGTGTAGCGGTGACTGGGAAAGGTGGGGCGGATGATTCAGGTTCTGCATCCCCCTGGTTGAAGAAATCAGAGCCATCTAGGGGAGGTGGGGCGTGCGTTGCTAGGCTTGAGTTGTATGCTTGATTAGGATCATAACTCTGGGTTGAGCCATACGCCTGATTAGAATCATAGCCCTGCGATGAGCTATACGCCTGATTAGGATCATAGCCCTGGGATGAGCTATACACCTGATTAGGATCATAGCCCTGGGATGAGCTATACACCTGATTAGGATCATAGCCCTGGGTTGAGCCATATGCCTGATTAGGATCATAGCCCTGGGTTGAGCCATATGCCTGATTAGGATTATAGCCCTGGGTTGAGCCATACGCCTGATTAGGAACATATCCGTTGGCATAATTGTATGCCTGGTTGGGGTTGTATTCCTGGCCAGAGCCAGATGCCTGCTGAGGATCAAAGCCCTGATTGGAGCCTTGTGCTTGATTGGGATCATAGTCCTGATTGGAGCCTTGTGCTTGATTGGGATCATAGCCCTGATTGGAGCCGTGTACCTGATTAGTATCAGATGCTTGGCTGGAGCCGTATGCCTGGGCTGTGGAGTCCTGAGCAGGCTGGGTTGCCGCTGCACCTCCCTCCCCCATGTTAAAGAAACCAGCCGGGTCAGCCGAGGCGGCGCTGCCAAACAGATTGTACATGCTCTGCTTCTCCCCGAACCCCGTGGGGGCGACGTCAGCACTCAAGGCGGTTAGGTCTTGCCTACTAGCACCACCCGAGGGGGGGGCGAGCAGGGTGGACAGGCCTTGCTCCTGCTCGAAGCTTGTGGGGGGGACAGCAGCCCCCAGGGCAGGGGAATCTTGCCTGCTAGCGCTGCCGGAGGGGGGGCCAAAGAGCTGGGATATGCTTGTCTGCTCAAAACTTGTGGGGGGGACGGCAGTTCCGTGTGCAGGGGAATCTTGCCTGCTAGCGCTGCCGGAAGGGGGGCCAAAGAGCTGGGACATGCTGGTTCGCTCTGTGAAGGCATGAGGCTCCCCGTTCATGTAGCTGCTTGCCGGGCTGAGGCCGCCCGAGGGGGCTCCGAATAGTGCGGAGGTGCTGTTCTGGACAACGAAGGCAGTGTTGCTGGGTTGCCGCGAGGGGTGGAGGACCTGCATTGGGTTGCCGCATTGGGTGGAGGACCTGAACTGGGTTGCATTGGGTGGAGGACCTGAACTGGGTTGCCGCGAGGGGTGGAGGACCCCGCAGGGCTCGGGGCTGAGGCTCTGCATGGAGGGATGGCCGAAGAGAGCGTAGGTTTATATATGCTTGGTTTGGTTTGGTTTGGTTTGGATGGTTTGTTTGGTTTGGTTAGGTTTGGTCTGGTTTGGATTCAGATGGGTTGGATTGGGTTCAGATGGAACGGGGTGAAAGGATCTACAACGAGAGCGGAGGTGTTGCTTGCTTTTGTGAAAGGGGTGGCTTGCACTGGCGCCAGGGCCAAAGCGCAGGCCTCATATAAGGTGGTATGTTGTTGGGTTGCTTGGCAGTATACAAGGGTTGGATGGGGTTGATTTCAGATGGGATAGACATGGGTGGGTTTAGTTGGTTCGATTGCTGATGAGATGGATTCACACGCACACACACACACACGCACACACACAAGCGCACAGACAAACAAAACAGAAGAAGAAGAAAAAAACATACACATTCCTTGTCAACCATGAAAAAGTCAGTCCCATCGACCTCCGCAATCGAGGGAGAAACCCCAAAGAGGGACGAGAGCACACACACACACGCACACACACCAGAGCGCACACACAGAACGGTGTAACAGTGTAAACAGTGCAACAGTGTAACAGTCAGCACACACACACACAGAACATAATGTCGGTCTTATCGTCCTCTGCACTCAAGGGAGACCCCCACGACAAGGACTAGAGTAAACACAAACACACATACACACTCACCTTGCCAGCCATGAGCACGTCAGTCCCAACGTCCTCTGCACTCAAGGGAGATCCCCACGACAAGGACTAGAGTAAACACACACATACACACTCACCTTGCCAGCCATGAGCACGTCAGTCCCATCGTCCTCTGCACTCAAGGGAGATCCCCAAGACAAGGACTAGAGCACACACACACTCACCCTGACGGCCATGAAAGAATCAGTCCCATCGACCTCCGCACTCAAGGGAGAACCCCCAAAGAGGGACGAAAGCACACAAACACGCACACAAGCACACACACCAAAGCGCACACACACACACCTTGTCAGCCATGAAAAAGTCAGTCCCATCGTCCTCTGCACTCAAGGGAGAACCCCCAAAGAGTGACGAAAGTCCATGCTTTTGCTCCACAAACGCCGTAGACGCACATGTGCCCACTTCGGTCCACGTGTTTGCTTTCTCTCCCCCTCCTCCCAGGCCTACGGTCGCATCTGCCACCTGATCGAACCAACCAGCGTCATCAACCCCCCCGGCTACAGAAACCGGGGCCGTGGGCAGCTGTACTGCAGGATCTGCCACCTGATCGAACCAACCAGCGTCATCAGCCCCCCCGGCTACAGAAACCGGGGCCATGGGCATCTGTACTGTAGGGGTGGGAGAAGCCGCATAGGAGCTTTCTTGTGGGTAGCCGTAGATCAGAGGTGTCGGCTCAGCCGAGGGTGTAGGCACCACCCCAAACAACCCCCCCTCTGCTACCTGGCCATAGCTGGCATCTTCCCCCCCCGAGGCAGCTAGGGAGTTGAAGAAGTCTTCAGCAGCATCCCCCCCGGGGCTCCCGAAAGGGTTGGCTTGCACCATGGGGATGGATGTTGGAATGACAGTGACGTAATCGGCACCAACTTCAGCTACTTTGGCTACTTCAGCTACTTCTGTGGGCGCTGCTTGCGTCAACATGGAAAAGCCAGAGTCGATCTCAGGGGTAAAGACAGCGTTGGGCTCAGGGGCGGCAAGGGAGTCGAAGAAGCTATCGTCTCCGCTGTCCTTGGGGCTACCAAAGGGGTTTGAATGCACCTCATGGTAGGTCCCTACTACTAAGGGGGGGGCTGCGGCGGCTGGAGGGAAGTCACAGGTAGCTGCGGGGAAGCCATGGGTAGCTGCCTCTGACTGCACCTCATGGTAGGTCCCTACTACCAAGGGGGGGGCGGCGGCAGCTGAATGGAAGTCATCGGTAGCTGCGGGGAAGCCATTGGCAGACGAGGGGAAGCCATCGGAAGGTGGCTCTGACAGCTCATCGGGTTCCTTGTGCACATGAGGAGAGGGTGGCTCTGTACGCTTGGAGGCAACGGGAGAGTCGGCAGGATGCGCAGGGAATTTGACAGGGGATTCCTCAACTTGGAACAGCTCCACATAGGGAGAGGGTGACTCTGTACGCTTCGAGGCAAAGGCAGAGTCGGCAGCAAGCGCAGGGAATTTGACAGGGGATTCCTCAACTTGGAACAGCTCCTCAAGCTCGTCGCTACCAGGATCGTCAAAGCCAGAGAAGTCGTCCTCCTCAAACTCTAAACAGCCCAGCTCCTCCTCCTCCTCTGCCTCCTCCTCTACCTCAGCCTCAGCCTCAACCTCTACCTCTGCGTCTACATCAGCCTCTGCCTCTACATCAGCCCCTGCCAACTCCTCCTCATCTGCCTCTGCCTCCTCCTCTACCTCTACCTCTACTTCAGCCTCAGACTCTGCCCCTGCCTCTGCTTCTGCCTCTACCCCTAGTGTATGAGCAGGAGTAGGAGCAGCAGGTGCGAGTGTTGGTGATGGGTCAGTGACTGGCTCCTCTGCCATTTTGACAAACAAGCTCGCATCATCGTCATCACCATCCCAACCATCAGCAGCAGGCTCGGGCTCTACTGCGGGTGTTGAAAATGGCCCTGGTAGTGGTGCTGGTTCTGGTTCTGTTGCTAGCTCCACCTCTGCCACCTTGTCGAAGAAGTCTGCACCATCATCATCAGCACCCCAACCATCAGCAACAGGTACGGGCTCCACTGTGGTCGTTGGGAATGGCCCTGGTAGTGGTGCTGGTGCTGGTGTTGGTGCTGGTTCTATTGCTGGCTCAACCTTGTAGAAGAAGTCTGCACCATCATCGTCACCACCCCAACCATCAGCAACAGTCACCGCTTCTACTGCGGGCGCTAGGAATGGCTCTGGTTCTGGTTCTGTAGCTGGTTCTGTTGCTGGCTCCTCATCAGCCACTTCGTCGAAGAAGCCGGCACCATCATCATCACCCCCCCAGCCATCAGCAACAGGCACTGGTTGTGTTGCTGCTATGGATACTGGATCTAGAAAAAGTACTTGTGCTGGTTCTGTTGCTTGCTCCTCATCAGCCACCTGGTTGAAGAAGTCTGCACCACCATCATCACCTCCCCAACCACCACTAACAGGCATCGGTTTTTGCGCTGCTATTGGGGCTGGATATTGTACAGGTGCTGGTGCTGGCTGCTCCTCAGCCACCTGGTCGAAGAAGTCTGCACCACCATCATCACCCCCCCAACCACCACTACCAGGCATCGGTTCTTGCGCTGCTATTGGCGCTGGATATTGTACAGGTGCTGGTGCTGGCTGCTCCTCAGCAACCTTTTCGAAGAAGTCTGCACCACCACCACCACCTCCCCAACCACCACTACCAGGCATCGGTTCTTGCGCTGCTATTGGGGCTGGATATTGTACAGGTGATGGTGCTGGAGCTGGCTGCTGCAAAGCTAACTTGTCAAAGAAGCATGCACCATCGTCATCAACACCCCAACCATCAGCAGCAGGTTCGTGTTCTACTGCAGGCGTTGATAAGGGCTCTGTTAGAGTTTCTGGGGCTGCTTCTGTTGCTAGCTCCACCTCTGCCACCTTGTCGAAAAAGTCTGCACCATCATCATCACCACCCCAACCATCAGCGACAGGCACTAGTTGTACTAAGGGTGTTTGCGCTGGCTCTCTAGCTGGTACTGGTGGTGGTGCTGCAGCTGGCTCCTCCTGATCAACATTGTCAAAGAAATCTGCACCATCATCATCACCACCCCAACCATCAACAACGGGCACGGGCTCTACTGCAGTTGTTGGGAATGACTCTGATAGTGGTTCTGGTGCTGCTTCTGTTGCTGACTCATCCTCCTCAACCTTGTCGAAGAAGTCTGCACCATCATCATCACCACCCCAACCATCAACGACGGGCACGGGCTCTACTGCGGTTGTTGGGAACGGCTTTGATAGTGGTTCTGGTGCTGCTTCTGTTGCTGACGCATCCTCCTCAACCTTGTCGAAGAAGTCTGCACCATCATCATCACCACCCCAACCATCAGCAACAGGCACCGGCTGTACTGTGGGCGTTGGGAATGGCTCTGGTACAGGTGCTGGTGCTGCTTCTGTTGCTGGCTCCACCTCTACTACCTTGTTGAAGAAGTCTGCACCATTATCATTACCACCCCAACCCTCAGCAACAGGCACCGGTACTACAATGGGTGTTTGCACTGGCTCTAAAAATGGTACTTGGGCTGCAGCTTGCTCCTCCAGATGGGCATTGTCGAAGAAGCCTGCACCATTATCATTACCACTCCAACCCTCAGCAACAGGCACCGGTACTACAATGGGTGTTTGCACTGACTCTACAAATGGTACTGGGGCTGCAGCTTGCTCCTCCAGATAGGCATTGTCGAAGAAGTCTGCACCATCATCGTCACCACCCCAACCATCAGCAACAGGCACCGGCTCTACTGCGGGTGTTGGGAATGGCTCTGTAACTGGTGCTGGTGCTGGTGCTGATGCTGGCTCCTCCTCAGCGACATTGTCGAAGAAGCCGGCACCATCAGCATCACCACCCCAGCCATCAGCAACAGGCACCAGAACAACTATGGGTGTTTGCACTGGCTCTGGTACTGGTGCTGGTGCTTGAGCTGGCTCGTCCTCTGCCACCATGTCAAAGAAGCATGCACCCTCATCATCACCACCCCAACCATCAGCAACAGGCATCGGCTCTTGTGCTGCTATGGGCGCTGGATATTGTACAGGTGCTGGTGCTGGTGCTGGCTGCTCCTCAGCCACCTGGTCGAAGAAGTCTGCACCATTATCATCACCACCCCAACCATCAGCAACAGGCACGGGTTGTGTTGCTGCTATGGATACTGGATCTAGAAAAGGTGCTGGTGCTGATTCAGTTGCTTGCTCCTCGTCAGCCACACTGTCAAAGAAGTCTGCACCATCATCATCACCACCCAAACCATCAGCAACAGGCATTGGCTCTTGTGCTACTACAGGTGCTGGATATTGTACAGGTGATGGTGCTGCTTCTGCTGATTGATATCCAGCTGCTGGCTCCTCCTGATCAATTTTGCCAAAGAAGCCTGCACCATCACTACCACCACCCCAACCATCAGCAACAGGCACGGGCTCTACTGCAGGCATTGGGAATGGCTCTGGTAGTGGTGCTGGTTCTGGTTCTGTTACTAGCTCCTCCTGATCGACATTGTCAAAGAAGACCGTACCATCATTATCACCACCCCAACCATCAGCAACAGGCACCGGGTCTACTGCGGGCATTGGGAATGGCTCTAGTAGTGATTTAAGTGCTGGCTCTGGTGCTGGCTCCACCTCTGCCACCTTGTCGAAGAAGTCTGCATCATCATCAGCAGCACCCCAACCATCAGCAACAGGCACCGACTCTACTGTGGGTGTTGGGAATGGCCCTGGTAGTGGTGCAGGTGCTGGTTTTGTTGCTAGCTCCACCTCTGCCACCTTGTCGAAGAAGTCTGCACCATCATCATCACCATCCCAACCATCAGCAATAGGTACCGGTTCTACTGCGGGCATTAGGAATGGCTCTGATACTGGTGCTGGTGCTGCCTCCTCCTCAGCAACCTCGTCAAAGAAACCTGTACCAACATCATCACCACCCAAGCCATCAGCAACAGGCACCAGAACTACTATGGGTGTTTGCACTGGCTCTGGTAGTGGTTCTGGTGCTGTTGCTGGCTCCTCCTGATCGACATTGTCAAAGAAGCCGGCACCATCATCATCACCACCCCAACCATCAGCAACAGGTGATGGTTCTACTACAGGCGTCAGGAATGGCTCTGGTACAGGTGCTGGCGCTGCTTCAGTTGCTTTCTCCTCGTCATCCACTTTGTCAAAGAAGTCTGCACCATCATCATCATCACCCCAACCATCAGCAACAGGCACAGGCTCTACTGTGGGCGTTGGGAATGGCCCTGGTAGTGGTGCTAGTGCTGGTCCTGGTGCTGGCTCCTCTCTGGCCACCTTGTCGAAGAAGCCTGCACCATCATCATCAGCACCCCAACCATCAGTAGCAGACATTGGCTCTTGTGCTGCTACTGGCGCTGGATATTGTAAAGGTGCTGGTGCTGGCTCCTCCTCAGCGACCTTGTCGAAGAAGTCTGCACCATCATCATCACCACCCCAACCATCAGCAACAGGCACAGGCTCTACTATGGGCGTTGGGAATGGCTCTGGTAGTGGTGCTGGTGCTGGTTCAGCTGCCGGCTCCTCTTCTGCCACCTTGTCGAAGAAGCCTGCACCATCATCATCAGCACCCCAACCATCAGTAGCAGACATTGGCTCTTGTGCTGCTACTGGCGCAGGATATTGTAAAGGTGCTGGTGCTGGCTCCTCCTCAGCGACCTTGTCGAAGAAGCCTGCACCATCATCATCACCACCCCAACCATCAGCAACAGGCACAGGTTCTACAGCGGGCATTTGGAATAGCTCTGGTAGTGGTGCTGGTGCTAGTTCTGATGGTTGGGGTGGTGATGATGATGGTGCAGGTGATGGTGCTGCTTCAGCTGCCGGCTCCTCTTCTGCCACCTTTTCGAAGAAACCTGCACCATCATCACTACCCCAACCATCACCACCCCAACCATCACTGACAGGCACTGGTTCCGGTATTGCTACTGTTTCTGTTGCTGCTGCTGCTGTTGCAACTGTTGCAGCCGCTACTGTTGCTGCTGCTACTGCTGCTGTTTCTGCTGCTGTTCCTGTTGCTGCTGTTCCTGTTGCTGCTGCTGCTGCTGCTGCTGTTTGTGGCGGTGTTGCTCCTACTCCTACAAGGCTGGGTGATGTGTCTCCCACCTAGTGAGTGTGCAGAACGAGGGTTGCTTAGTAGTCAACCCATCATGACAATAAGGTTCAATTATAGTCACCCATCATCACAATTATAGTGAACAATAGTCAACCCATCATGACGATAAGGTTCAATTATAGTCACCCATCATCACAATTATAGTGAACAATAGTCAACCCATCATGACAATAAGGTTCAATTATAGTCACCCATCATCACAATTATAGTGAACAATAGTCAACCCATCATGACGATAAGGTTCAATTATAGTCACCCATCATCACAATTATAGTGAACAATAGTCAACCCATCATGACAATAAGGTTCAATTATAGTCACCCATCATCACAATTATAGTGAACAATAGTCAACCCATCATGACAATAAGGTTCAATTATAGTCACCCATCATCACAATTAAAGTGAACAAGAGTCAACCCATCATGACAATAAGGTTCAATTATAGTCACCCATCATCACAATTAAAGTGAACAATAGTCAACCCATCATGACAAAAAGGTTCAATTATAGTCACCCATCATCACAATTAAAGTGAACAATAGTCACCCATCATCGCAAGGTCCAGCTTTTCAGTAGGTCAACTGACTGCTGAAGAGAAACAGCTTGTTTGTGAAACAGTAAAAGAAAGAAGAAACAGCCTGCTTGTGAAATAGTCATATAAAACAGTACACCTACATGTATGTTACAGTCTAGGGAGTAGCAAACTAGGCCGAAGGGACTTGCCCATCTTCCAAAAATCAAAACCGTTCTAGATTATCCGGAGTGGCTATTGAAAATTACTAAAAGATCTGATCCCAACAAATGTAGAGGATACAGCCAGAGGACCTGAAATCAGGGTAATTCAAACCGCGCGCTTTTGCGCTTTTGAGCGCTGCCTTTTTGACCCCCTCTGCGCTTCAAGCGCAGTTTTTTCAACCCCAAATGGGCGGTGCAAGCAATTTGTGCGCTTTTTGCACTACAAAGCGCAGTTGTTTTGTTTTTAAGTGCGCTGAAGCGCTGGCCAATTTGGTCATTAGCAGTACCCTGCCTGAAATCAAGCACTATTTCTGTAGTGCGACGCGTCGCCATCCCGTTGCTGCATGGCGACGCATGGGTCCTACGACCCCAGGATGTGGCCCTGATTTTGACCAGATATTGATATGGACCTGAGCAAGTACTGACATGACCCTGGTTTTGACCAGATATTTATATGGATCTGACCAAGCAAAGATGTGGCCAGATCACCTGGGACAATAATGTGAACCATTGAAACATAGAGAGCCCCCCACCCTATTGCAGGCAGCCCATAGACGACCCATAATTATTACCGTGGTGTTTGTTGAGTCCTCATGGTTGGAAAGCCGTGGATGGGGGGGGGAGGGGGAGGGAGGGGAGGGTCAGTTGGGGGAAGGGTGCATTGGCTGGGTTGGCTGGGTTGGGTGAATTTATTGGGTTGGTTGGGTTGGTTGGGCTGGTTTAATTGACTGGGTCATAGGGTTGGGGACGGGGTGGGTGGGGTGGGGTGGGGTTCTAGATCAGTTCTACCGACATGGTGTCGATATGTTCATTACATTTATCGACAGCATGCTCACCGTGGAGAATTATCCGCAGCTGCATGTGGTGTGGCAGAGGCACTGTCAGCATCGGGCGAGCGGGTAGATCTTGCTGCATCAGCTGTGTTCGCTTTGGATGTGCTAGAGCCCACGCCAAAGGGAGACTCATCATCAGATCCAGGAGGGCTTCCCCAATCGGGACTCTCGATACTAGCCCCTCCAAGGGACGCACGGTGCCCCGTGCCATCAGCAATTAAGTCAGCATCTAGAAGGTCGGGGTCATCCCAATCTGAATCTTCGTCCATTACTTCATGCAACCCGATAAAAATGTAATTGGTATCACTTTCTTGGACATTGGTCTTGGACACGGTTCGGGCCAGGTGGCGTGGCGTGGCAGGTATTGCTGCAATACATCCTATTCGGCATTTTCTTCCTACAGTGGCCAAGGTCCGCTTGCCAGCCCATGCGTTCGTGCATAAGAGCCAGGGCTCACGCACAAATCCATCGCATTATACATGCTTCTGAAATCGTTTCGGACACTTCGCCAACTATTTAGCCCCTCGCATGCATAGATCAATAGTTGCGCATAGTGCTACTTTCACTCTGTGTTTACTTCCTAGCATCCTACAATAGCCGTGCCTGTTTATTTCGAATCCTAACCCGCCTGATTTCAAGTGCGCTCCACCAGACGATCATCAGCCCACCGGAGCAATAACAATCGGCTAGATATTCCACTGGCAGCTATGTGGCAATTCAGGAGCACTTCCTCCAGAGCTTTGCATGCAGCTCCCAGTAAATCCTTCCAGCCAGCCCTTCTGCCACCCAGCCATGCAGTGCCTCCCCAACCCCCTGGCCCTTCCTCCTCTGCCCCTCACACACCCTCCCTAGCACGGTACCCCCTGATCAAACCAATCGCAAGAAGCCCTAGGCATGGAATGTCCACTGACATGGACAGTCTGGAAGGACAGGACAGCCTAAACAGGCCTGGCCATGGCAGAAGCACAGAGGACCTTCAGTACAGCCAATGTACATCCTCACTACCACATGGAAGTACGCCTCTGGCAGGCAGGCCCATAACTCGAAGGTTCACAAGTACTGCTGGTACAGCCGCAGCTGTTTTGTCTTTCTTCAGCCAGGCTATGCCAGCCAGTGCTGCCAAGAAGGTATGTTGTGCACAAACCCAATATTACATTCGAATACGTTGCCATAGAGCACAGTACCCTCACAACCCCTTTACACGCCATCCACGCTTACAAGCCACCACACACACACACACACACACAAACACAAACACAAGGGCACACACACTCCACGCACACCCTCACCCTGACACTCACTTGTGCCCCCCTCAGGTTGAGTTAAGGGACGGAACCAGTATAGAGGTCTTTGAACATGGAATGTCTCTCACCATCGTAGCACCCTCACCCTGACACTCACTTGTGCCCCCCTCAGGTTGAGTTAAGGGACGGAACCAGTATAGAGGTCTTTGAACATGGCATGTCTCTCACTATCGTAGCTCTGCGTGGATCAGTTCCCTCTCAATGGATTCTCGAGTTCAAGCAGACCCTTGGGAAGTACGCAGGCTTTGCTTATGGACAGCGTGGCCAACTAGCCGAGATTTACAAGGTGATAAACCGTTTATACATGAGCATGATCTATACCCTAAACCCTTATTCAAACATCACGTATGGAAGTCGTTTTGGACAGCGGGCCCACCTAGCAAGTATATATATTAATATTAATATAACAATACTAAATATATACAATATAGTAAATATGCTATCCTTTTTTTTTATTACAATTATTATTACAATAATAGAATGATAATGGTGATTTAAGATGATATCAAAATGATATAATAATGACATATACCCTTAACCCATGTTTCAAATATCATCCCATGTTTCAAATACCATGCTATGCTCCATTGTAATAGCGCGAGTTGCAAGCGTCATCTACCCAAAACCCTCATGGAGAAAACATTTTATAGCGTGCATGCATGATGCTCAAAGCCATTTGGTTTTTTTTAGTTTTTTTTATTATTTTTATTATTATTATTATTATTATTATTATTAACACAATGCCCTCAAGCCATATTCATATTAGTATTATTAGTATTATCAGTATTATTAGTGTTATTATTATTATTATTATTATTATTATTATTATTATCATTATTATTATTATCAACCCAATACCCTCAAGCCATATTCCTATTGATATTATTGATATTATTATTATTGTTATTGTTGTTATTATTATTATTATTATTATTATTATTATTATTATCATTATTATTATAATGGTGATATGATATAAAATGGCATATACCCTTACCCCATGTTTCAAATATCATCCCGTGTTTCAAATACCCTCAAGGAGACAAGTTATATGCAGCGTCACATGCGACCCCACAAATTGGCGGAGAGTGTTCGCGAAGGAGCGACAGGTGGCAACGGAAGCGAGTTAGTTACGAGGCCGTTGGCTGACGTGTCAGGCTTCGTCTTGGGGGGGCGGTCGGACAAACAGACAAATGGGTAACCCTGGGGGCTTCTGCCCCCTTGAAGAAGGGGCTCCGCCAAAAACTTTTTGCATCAAGCATGCATGATTCTAAGTATTTGGAATCTGTAAACATTTCCCACACCTGGGAACGCGATGCCCAAAATTAAAAAAATATCATTTTGAATCTGTTTCTCACGAGTAATCTGATGGGAAACACTGCCCTGCAAATTTAGGGGATCTTTGGCACCCTTTTACGCACCCCTCTCATCCAAAGTGCACCCTTGAAATCTTTGGCACCCTTTTACGCACCCCTCTCATCCAAAGTGCACCCTTGAAATCTTTGGCACCCTTTTACGCACCCCTCTCATCCAAAGTGCACCCTTGAAATCTTTGGCACCCTTTTACGCACCCCTCTCATCCAAAGTGCGCCCTTGAAATCAAAGCGAGCAGGTGCCGAAGACCAAAATTAGGTGCCAAAATTAGGGTGCCAAATTATACGGATATAACGTGCTTAAATACTCTTCCTCACTCTTGCCTACTGCCTCTTCTGGTTTCCGACCAGGCACTCCTGGGCGTAACCTGGCACCCCTCTCACCCAAAGTGCACTCTGTAAATCAAAACCAAAGGTGCCTAAGACCCCAGAAATTACCAGAGCTGCCCTGGACTGTAACCTACATAAATACTCGTCCTCATTCTTGCCTACTGCCTCTTCTGTTTTTGAATCAGGAACTCCCAGACGTAACTGGGAAGAACAGTGCTGGTGCAGCTGATATAGTGACTCTGGGTGATGCATGGCTGGGTGCGGCAATCAAGCAAGGCTTCGTCCAGCCGATCCCAAATGCTGATACCAGCCGGTGCGTATGTGAGCATGGGTGTGTGCGTGTGTCTGTGTGTGAAGAGATGTGTGTTTGTTTGTGTGCAGACAAAGAGCAGCGAAGGTGCAGTGACTCTGGGTGATGCATGGCTGGGGTGCCGGCAAGTCAAGCAGGCTTCGTCCAGCCTATCCCAAATGCTGATACAAGCCGGTGCATATGTGAGCATGGGTGTGTGCGTGAGAGCATGTGCGTGTGTGTGTGAGAGCATGTGTGTGTGTGTGTGTGTGTGTGTGTGTGTGTGCATACAAAGAGCAGTGGATGCAGTGAATGGGTGATGCATGGCTGGGTGCGGCAATCGAGCAAGGCTTCATCCAGCCTATCCCAAATGCTGATACAGCAGAGCCCGGGTGCGTTATGATGAGCATCGGGTGCATGTGTGTGTGAGAGCAATGTGTGTGTGTGCTTTTGTGTGTGGGTGGGTGGTGGGTGGGTGGGTGTGCAGATAAATAGAGCAGTGAATGCAGTGACTCTGGGTGGATGCGAGTGGCCTGTGGTGTCTGCTGCAGGGATCAAGCAAGGCTGCGTTTCGGGTCCAGCCTATCCCAGATGCTGATACCACCAGTGCGTGTGTGTGAGGAATGTCTGTGTGTGTGGGTGGTGGGTGTATCTGTGCTTTGTGTGGGTGGGGTGTTTTGTGTGTGGTGTGTGGTGTGTGTGTGTGGTGTGTGTGTGTGTGTGTGTGTGTGCAGTACAAAGAGCAGCGAATGCGGAGTTGAGTCGGGGTGATGCATGGCTGGGGTGCGGCAAGGTCAAGCCAGGCTTCTTGGCCCAGCATCCCACAATGCTGATACCAAGGCTGGTGCATGGTGTGAGCATTGATGTGTTGTGTGTGTATGAGCGGATGGGGCATAGGGTGTGTATTGTGTGGGAGAGCATGTGTGTGTGGGAACATGTGAGTGTCTGATTGTGTGGCGTGGAGCAGGCGATGTGTGTGGGTGTGCGTGGGAGAGCATGCGGTGTGCGATGTTACGTGCCTGTGTTGCGTGAGAACATGTGGTGTGTGTGTGCGTGTGAGAGCATGTGCACGTGCCTGTGTGTGCGTGAGAGCATGTGTGTGTGTGTGTGAGATCATTTGCACGTGCCTGTGTGTTGTGCGGTGAGGAGCGAGATTGTGTGTGTGTGTGTGAGAGAGCATGTGCACGTGCTTGTGTGTGGGTGCGTGAGAGCATGTGGTGTGTGTGTGTGTGTGTGAGAGAGCATGTGCACGTGCCTGTGTGTGCGTGAGAGCATGTTGTGTGTGTTGTGATGAAGAGCATGTGCACGTGTCTGTGTGGTGCGTGAGAGCAATGTTGTAAGGTATGTGTGTGTTTGGGGTGGGGGGTGGGGTGGGGTGGAGGGGGGGGCCTGAATGGCTGGGTGTGCGGCACAGCATGGCAGGGATGAATGGAGTCATGTGTGTGTGTGACTAAGCCTGCAGTTGTGACGCTTCGTATTCCTAGGTGGGTGGCGCAGCTACCCCCGCGGTGTGCAGGGTTTGAATGGAGTCATGTGTGTGTGGTGTGGGGGGGGGGGGGGGGGGGGGGGGGGGGGGGGGGGGGAGGGGGGGGGGGGGAGGGGGGGGGGGGGGGGGGGGGGGGTTCCATAAACCCTAACCCCCCTTTATTTTAACCTCACAACACTGAATGAGGCCACCATGGATATCCTTCTTCCTCCCCCCCCCCCCCCAAAAAAATGTTCTCGAAATTCCTTCAGAAAACTCGCAGCGGGCTCGCGACTAAGCCTCCTGCATTTGACGCTACCTTCCCAGGTGGTGGCGAACAGGCTGCCCCACGGTGGCAAGGTCCATGAGACGCAAACAGCCAAGGCCGGTGGACCGAGTGGTAGCGTGTATGGTGCACCTTACAAGTGGGGCGCTACCCCATTGCATAGAAGTCGAAAGGATCCGGCTTGCGTGCGCCGTGGTGGGAGGCCCATTGTGACTGGGAGGATGCTGCAGGTGAGCCATTGTGTGTGTGTGTGTGGGGGGGGGGGGGGGGGGGGGGGGGGGGGGGGGGGGCGGGGGGGGGGGGGGGGGGGGGGGGGGGGGGGGGGGGGTCCCATTGTAGATGGGAGGACCCGGCTGCGGGTGAGCCATTGTGATTGTTGGTGGGGTGGAGGTGTTGTGTGGAGGTTGTTGGTTGGGTTTGTGGGGGGGGGGGGGGTCCGTAGTAGATTGGAAGGACCTGCTGCAGGATGAGCCAGTGGGGTAGGGAGGGGGAAGGGGGGGGGGGGGGGGGGGGGGGGGCTTGTAGACTGGGAGGGACGGCTTAAAAGTGAGCCAGCTGTGGGTGGGTGGTGGTGGGGGGGGGGGGGGGGGGGGGGGGGGCATTTCAGCAATGCTTAGGAATCAGAACAACAGCTTGCTTAACCTAAAAGTGACTCTTTCTCTGACCCCTGACCCCTGACCTTGACCACTCCCTCGATCCGTTACCTAAATGAAATCTTTCTTCTGAACTCCCGGACCCTGACCCTTGACCCTCATCTCAATCCCTACTAAGAATGACCTTTCTCTGACAGAATACCCGGACCCCTGACCTGACCACTTCCTCATTCCTTACCTAATAACCTTGTCTCACTGACCCCGGACCCTGACCCTTTGACCCCCAACTACCCATCACCCTCGGCAGCACTCAACTAAACAGAACAGGATCGCATATCACGACTCCTCCCGGGACTTGCCAGGCCCATCAGCTTTCCCGGCATCCTGGGGGGGG